>JAQIWP010000001.1:0-98675 GCA_034695525.1 Euzetes globulus
CTTTAACATAGGTCCCAAAATGGGTCTAGGGTTGGGCGTGAAAATAAACAACTTGTGAAAATATAGAGTGTGAAAATGTAAGGCTTTTACTGTATTTCTTTTGCCTCCAAAATCTAGTTTATATAAAACGTCAAAAATATATAATTAAAAGCAAGTTATCTGAATTGAGATTTAGACCCTTTTGAGTATTTTTGCAGGTTTTCAGCCTTTCATATTTGGACGTTTTTTATGTCATACCATCCGCTGAAGTTGAATGAAAGCCTAAGTGAAACAATTGACTCATAATTTGTTTGTTTAATTTGTCTTAAATGAATTGAGTGATTAAAAGTACTAGATCAGTTTCATTTACATTGATAATGTCGCGCGAATTGGGCGCCACTTCTTTAAGTGAAGTGATTCCTCTCATATCTAATTCATTACAAGTGGAGGCAAATGATAACATCCCGAGTACGGCATTGTCGCCAATTCGGTGCCGATTTGCCACAAATAATGGTCTCATTTTATTATCAATTGAATAAAAAACTAATTGACTTTTGATTTTAGCAGTGGATCAATATTTATGGCTAATTAAAGGCTCACAACTAGATATCATATCAGTGGACGTTAAGAATGTCTCCACTCAAAGACTTTTGGGATCAATTGACTTCTCCCAAGTCTTCGATGACACTAATATCAAAATACTGAATGTCTTGGAATTAGTGGACAGCATTTCAGTGAACAGCAAATACGTGTATACATTAGTGGTGTCTTTGAGACGCCATACTGGCGCTTGTCTTCTATGTCTGGTTGATGTCAGACTAAGTCTTGTCATAAAGACTATCGAAATTCCTTTCAAAATGACAAGTCTTGAAGTAGTGTCCAGCGATAGACCTATAGTTAATGATAACTGGCCTCTAATCGACGAAATGCTTCAAATGAACGGAATTGTGGCCATCGGGACAGACAATGGACTCGTTTTCATCTTAGACCTGTTTCTGGACAACGAGACCCCACTTCATGAGGCGGTGATACCCAAAAAGTTATCTTTCATTGTCTGCAACTCTGCGCACATCAATCTGAAGGCTAAGCGAAAGACGGCTGCCCTTCACGACCAACTCATATGTCTTCCAATTAACAGTGATTCACACCATAAAAGCCGTTTTGTTTACAAAGCAGACGACGGGACAGTTATATCGGCCTTTCCAAAAGCACAGGTATCCATCAGTGCACTCCAATACGTGCCTCAGACGGCTATGCTCTGCATTGGCTTCAATTTCGGTGGCTTTCAATTCTATAACCTGAAGACATTCCGATTGGAGTGCAGTTGTGGTCTAGAATATGGTTTACCACCAGTCGTCCGATTCGTATTTCAAGACCCAGAGAACGACCCCAAAAATCACTCTTATATTTGGGTCATCAGAGGTCAAGAGATCGAAGACAATACCGAATCGTCTCAACAGTACTTCAATTCGATTTCAAATGCGATAATGTATTCGATTTCGTTTGAATCTAAAGAGTGGATCTCGGATTATGGCATATTATACTCTGGGTTTCAGGGCTGTTCCTGTCGTTTCGAATATATTCTGGGTCCGAATCCACACTTTCCCGATGCGAACATGTCTTGCAGTAGTCGCCTTATAGACTGCTATACCATTCCTCTGGGAAACTATTGTTCGCACAAGTCCTCAGATGACGAGTCCGTTAATTTGGATCTGAGTCTTCTATTCATAGCTTGGGAAGCACTGTCTGATTCTAATGACAGCAATTCTTCGACATATTTTGCAATCTTCGATCTGAACCAATGGTATCGCTCGCAAATGCCCACAGACTTCAAAACTATTGACGACAAATCAGTTTCGCCATATTTGGGTGTCTTTTCCCTCATAGATATAGCGAACAGTCTCTCCCCGGATGCTATTCTTACGGTCAGAATCAACAGAGACTCCATCACTAAATTTCGTTCTCAAGCCTTTCAGGACGACATCCATTACTACCCGTCTTCGTTGTCTTTTGAGATCACTATATTATCGGAGTCCCAAATATGTAACGCTTCTTATTTAGGACTTCCTAAACGCTGTTTGTCACAAATGGACAGTCGTGGACCAAATCTTCTAATAGATCCCAAAGAATATGTCAACTTATGTGTGACCTCTGGTCTCCTACCCTATGATTTGCTACAAAATACACTCTCAGCACAACTGTTACGTGAAATAGTGCTGACCGTTGCCCTTGAAAATGATTGTCTCCCTTTTCTAATGCAAGTCATCAAAGAGTGGTCTTCTGGAGAATTGACTCACTGTGGATGTGATTCAAAGTTTCTCTTAGATTGGATTTGGAAGAGAATGTCGACCATTAAGAGTGAAATCGATTCAATCACATATCCATTGTTCAACTTTTCAGGACAACAGTTGGATAATTTCAATTTGTCTCAACTCTATGCCTTCGAAAGTGATCTCAAATCATTGGGTGCTCTTCTTAAAGAGCTAAGAACATCGGGTACTCCCACCACTATTCAGGGAATGCAAGAGTTGGCGCTCAGACAACAAGTGACTGAAATGATTTCTCAATATTTACGAATTCTTTTATGGCTCTATTCGTGCAGTCTTTTGCCCGAACACTCAGAAGAAGAAGTTTATGGAGAGCGGGAAGTAGCCTATCCTACCTCTCGCTTCAAAGATTATTACACAAACCGAAGGACAGAATTGCATAAAACCAATTCAAGTGTTAACCAACCGACAGATCTTTTATTAATTGATGGAATGGTCGATGCTATGAATCCGGGTCTATCAGCTCTTTGGATCAAAGGAGGTGGTGATGGACTGTATCCGCCACCAAACCTGCATTCCTTGATTGGCATATTTTTGTTGGAATCGGTATCTCTGGTCCAAAAGCAGGCGCTTATGCTTTACTCGCTCTTAGATTTATCTGAATTTCTGGCCGACCGTCAGAGCGATATCGTTGAAAAGTTCAGACACTTCTCCCCAGTGTTTGGTTTGAATCCTGGCCTCACAAAAATGGTTCAGGGATTCTGGGGTCTGGACCACAAACTATTTGATTTCGCTCTTCGATGCCTTTTGGATCCTATCGTCAAACCATTACTTTTGGGTACAAAAGAAAACGAAATGTTTGTTTTCAATGATTTGCAACAAAGAATTGTCACTTCATTGTTATATCAGAAAGAAGTCAGAAGTGCTCTAATTTATAGTGAAAACTGCTGTCAATTTCCTTTAGACAATCCGTTGCGCGAAAAGCTTCACTTAAATATGCTTTTATTGAATCAACAGATCGCCAGAGCCTTTCAATACCAGAGACAGTGCAGAAACGAAAGCAATGCAACCGATCTTTTGTATTATTTATTTGAATGCTGTGAAAAAATGGGAGCAATTAATAAGATTTTCGACTTATCGTTAGATGAGTTTGAAGAGGAAGTGTTAACCAATTATCTACTATCGTCTGAGTCGCCAAAAGCTAAGCAAATGCTTGTTCTCTATTTAGTTGTTAACAACAAAATTATTGACGCCTCGAATGTCGTCAAAGAGTTTAGAGAAGAGTTTTCTAATATTTCTGACAAACAATTGGCAGAAAAGACCAATCAATTGGTTCTTCTGATTGATGCCTATGTTTCAGCACTGCCTCAATCGTTGATACAATTGGCCGATGAAATCGCTTATATTGAGGAACGGAAACTAAAACAAACGTCAAGAATAACGATATCGGATGTCGTTCCTATTCAAGTGACGGCCAAACCTCTTGTCTTCGATTGGGTGGCGCCTTCCAAAGCCATTGAAAATATTATGGAACAAATTACTGAACTTTGGAGCAAAGAAAGAATCGAATCACCAAATGTGTCGACGCCTACAGTTCAGCCCAAAAAGGGGTAATTTTTCATTTTGTCCTTAAATTCTAGCAATTATTTAATGGTTTTAATTGCATTCAGGGCTTCGAAACTGCTTTTGTGTCAAAATTCTCCATTCCTTCGGACGCCGACCGCTGCGTCTCGAAGTGCCAAAAAGCAATTTTCATCAAAAACTGTTTACCCTACTCCAAATCTTATAAACTTGGACGAAACTGCTCTCAGATATCAAAATAAAGGCCAGAATTTGAGGCGAATGACACCCAATTCAAAAGGAATAAAACAAAAGAGCAAAAGATTAGATTCTTCTCAGAACCAATTGCTGTCTATTTTGGAAACGCCTCAAATCAAACGAAAATCTTCAGTGAATGAAAGTAAATCGAATCACGACATCAGTTATTCTCAAAACTACTTCACTCCGACATCCATTCTTAAAGTTAAACAAATGATGAGAAGGTCTGCCAGTCCCTCATCCCTTTTAGCGTCTCCCGTCTCAACCAAACATACGAATAAACAATTAGAGTCGACTCCACTCCAACATAAACTTCGATTTTCAGTTCCAGATGGAGACAATTCTTTAACGATTCCAGAAGAAGATAGCGTTGAAAATGCCAGACTCGCCTCAACTAAAGATACACTTATGCTGAAGTCATTGAAGAACTGCTCTCAAACAATCATAGAGGAGTCGGTGCCAACTGAAGAAATTGATGCAAAAAATTTGTTAGATCTCGAAAACACTGCCATTGAAGAAGAGAATCAACAGATAACCGACAAGACTTCAGGTATTCCTTTCGAATTCTTTAACATAACTTCTTCCTGTTATTAAAATATGTTTACCTCTGTTAGCATTGCGACAAACAGAGGGGTCAGTCCGAGCCATTTTTGTCTTTTCTCCCCCTCAGACGCGTTCCAGTGCCAAAAAAGGACTAAGTATTGAATCTTTTTTTATATTTAAGAATCCGTTCAATAATTTTTTGTTTTCGCAGGAATAACAACCACTAAAAGGCAACCAAAAGATGACAACAAATCTGAAGATAAACCACTTTTTTTGTTCTCTCCTTTAGAAGAACAAAAGTCTAAACAAAAGCAAAATAAAACTAAAGAAAGACAAAGTAAAGAAAAGAAACAATTGTTTAAAGATATAGAAACAGTTAGAGGTATGACTTCTTATTAATTTAATGTTTGAGTCACTTACTTTAATCTGAAGAAGTGGCTGAATCTGAGGAACCGCTCACTTTGGAGACGCCCTCAGTCTCTCTCCAGACATTGGTTGAACCAGTAGTTAAAGAGATTTTAAGTCGTGCGTCAACTCCGACCTCAAATGTGGACGATTCTGATAACAAGAGTGACATCTCATCTAGTAAGGCCTCCACCCGTTCTTCAAGATCTAAGACTCCCACAAAAAAGTATAGAATGTTTTGAAATAATAGAAATTTGTTTATTTATTTAATTTTTTTTGTAGAACTCCAAAGAAAGTGAGTGAAACTCCGACCCATTCAATGAAATTAAGGGCCAGTACTACAAAACCAAAGAAAGACAAATAATGGCAATTATTTACAGAGAAAATGTTTTCTATATTCTAATATTTTTTCAGTCAATTGATTGCATAAACAATGCATTGAATAAAAATACATTAGTTTTTAATTAAATGATTCACTTAATTGACTGTCATTTGTCCCGATTCTTGAATGATTGGCTCAAATGCAATGTATACCATATCATCCAAAAGCCATTCCAAGTAACTCTAATTGCTGGCCACAACAGATCAGATCAACTCATTTACCTAGCTACTCAAACACTAAGAATTTTACTTTCAGTTAGCTTTGGTAGCATATGAGAGGTCAATTTGTGCCAAATCTGATCCAAAGTAATATATCAATGAATTCTTTATTAAAACCTTTTGACAAATGAATGACATCTAATGACGTCATTGAGGGCTGACCTCAGTTATGATGACGTGTTTTGTGGCAAACATTCAATCATTGATGAGTTGTTCACTCTTTGACTGAACCAACACTTCATTGGTTTAACTGATTGCGAGGACTAAAGACTGAATCGATGGCCAATACATTTCAAGACTTCATTGAGAGCACTGAAGATGTGGACGGATTGCGGTTCGATTGGAATGTATGGCCGCAGACCAAAGTGGAAGCGGCGAAGATTGTGGTGCCCTTAAGTTGTCTGTTTACTCCTCTAAAAGAGTCTCAGTCCCGACCTCTGCCACCAATACAATATGAGCCCGTCCTCTGCTCACGGAATAACTGCAGAGCAGTACTCAACCCTTACTGTCAGGTATGGATCAGATGTGGCCAACAATCAGGTCATCGAATGTCAAAACTAGAGTTTTGTTTATTTATTTAATTACTTTGACTGAAGGTTGACTTCAGGGGTCGGATGTGGATCTGCAACTTCTGCTTCAATAGGAACGCCTTTCCGGCCCAATACGCGTCCATCAGTGAGACCTGTCGTCCGGCGGAACTACAATACACGACACTCGACTATACCATAGTTCGGGCGCCCGTCACGTGTCCGCCGATATTCCTGTATGTAATCGACACCTGTATCGAAGAGGAAGAGTTGACTGCTCTGAAGGGAACAATTCAAATGTCTTTATCTCTTCTGCCGCCGAACGCATTGGTCGGAGTCATCACTTTTGGCCGAATCATCAGTTTATGGGAATTGAATGAAAACTGTTTGCGTTCGTATGTCTTTCAGGGCAGCAAAGACTATACCGCCAAACAAATTCAGGAGTGGTTAGGCCTGAACCCGGCTGCTGGTCAGACCCCACACCCACAACAAGCGGCACATCCGCAACAAATGGCCGCTCCAAAGAACAACGCCAACAAGTTTTTACAACCGGTCTCTCAGTGCGACTCAGTCCTGACAGACATAATTGAACAGTTATCCCGTGACCTCTGGCCCACACCTCAAGGCAAGAGATCTATTCGAGCCACCGGTTCCGCGCTATCCATTGCTGTCAGTCTTCTTGAAGTGGCTTATCCTAATTGTGGCGCCAGAATAATGTTGTTTATCGGAGGTCCGGCCACTATAGGTCCCGGAATGATAATCGATGACGACTTGAAGAACACAATTCGTTCGCATCACGACATAGAAAAAGATAACGCGAAGTACATGAAGAAAGCCAACAAACACTATCAGACATTGGCTCAGAGGAGTGCCGTCAACGGGCATGCAATCGACATATATGCCTGTGCTCTCGATCAGACAGGTCTGCACGAAATGAAATATTGCGTTAACGCCACGGGAGGAGTCATGGTTTTGGGCGACTCTTTCGAAAGCAGTCTCTTTAAGACATCGTTTCAAAGAGTTTTCACAAAAGATGATAAAAATGTTCTGAAAATGGCTTTCAATGCAATCCTCGAAGTGAAGACTTCTCGAGAACTGAAGGTTTCCGGTGCTATCGGTTCGTGCGTTAGTATGAATGTTAGGAACCAATACGTGAGCGACACTGAGATCGGTATCGGAAACACCGCTCAGTGGAAGTTTTGTATATTGAATCCGACGCAGACAACAGCTCTCTATTTCGATGTCGTCCAAACCCAGGCCATAGCCCAACAACAACAGAGAGGTTTTATTCAATTCATTACCCAATACCAGGGAATGGATGGCTTCAGACACGTTAGAGTCACTACTGTTGGTCGCAATTTCGGTACTAATGACTACGCGTTTGACCAGGAGTCTGCCTGTGTGGTCATCGCTCGATTGGCCTGTCATAGGGCTCAAGTCGAGTCCAATGGTCCCGACATTTTGCGATGGCTCGACAGGACTCTGATTCGTTTATGTCAGAAGTTTGGCGAATACCGCAAAGATAGTCCCGAATCATTTCAATTAGCGGCAAATTACTCGATGTTTCCACAATTTATGTTTCACTTAAGACGCTCTCAATTCATACAAGTCTTTAACAACTCTCCGGACGAGACATCCTTTTATAGACACGCTTTGTTTCGGGAGGACTGTTATAACTCTTTGGTTATGATTCAGCCGACACTTCTGGCCTACAGTTTCAATGAACCGACACAAGCAGTTCTGTTGGACACGTCTAGTATACAACCGGAGAGGATTTTACTGATGGACACATTCTTTCATATCGTTATATTCCACTGCGAGACCATCGCTCAGTGGAAGAAAGCTGGTTATCATCACCAGAAAGAGTACGAGTCGTTCGCTCAGTTGTTGGAAGCGCCGGTCAATGACGCCAATGATTTAATGATGACTCGGTTCCCATTACCACGATATATAAACTGCGACCAGGGCTCGAGTCAGGCCCGGTTCCTACTCTCTAAAGTAAACCCTTCGCTCACTCACAACACAACTATCGGCTATTATGGCGACCAAAGCGCGGCCGCAACCGCTCCCGTCCTGACAGACGATGTTTCCCTTCAAGTATTTATGGAACACTTGAAGAAATTGGCGGTAAATTCGAGTTCAAATTGAGTGACAAATTAGTTGTATTTAAATAATTATCATTTCAATCGTTTTGTTATTTAAATTAAAAAAGAAAATCTTTGGACAAAAAGTGCTTTTCGTTTATTTACTGAAACCTTTGCACAAAATAACGTTTGAAATCCAAGTTAACTTTAATTTAATGATTTTGTAGACATTTTTAATTAAAATATTTTTCATAATTTAAGCAAAAGTTTAAAATAAATGTCATTTTATTCTTTAATTTGAAATCAATGTTTAAAATTTCTTTTCAAAATCCGTTTCTTTTTCTCATTTAGTTTAATATAAATGGAGAGCTTTTGTAAAGAAGTCTTGTATTTAGTGACCAATGGTTTTAATTCGGACTCTTTTACACTCATTTTCTTTATTCGTAAATCGTTTTTATCGTACTTTTGGTGAACTCTTCGCGAAATAATATTAAAGTGACTCAATTGTGTCGGAGTTACTAACATAATAGCTGTGCCCTCATTGCCAGCTCTGGCCGTTCGACCAATTCTATGAATATATTGAGTTTCATTACGGGGCGGGTCGTAACAGACAACACATTTGACACCATCGATGTCGAGACCGCGCGCGAAGATATCCGAACAGATTATTAAATCGATTTTCTCATTCATGAAGTGATTCAATAGTTTCTCTCGTTTTTTAGCCGTAAGTCTCGAAGAATATTCTACGACAACCAGTTCTGACATCTCTTTGAGTAAAGAGTAGAGTCGATGACTGTTCTCAACAGAGCCCGTAAAACACAAAACCTTTCGATACTTTAAAACTTCCATTAAATACCACATAATCAGTGGTTTTCTGTCTTCTTTTGCAATTATCATAAATTCTTTCAATTCTTTCGGAATTAAGTGCTTCGATGTCTCCAATCGATAGTCTTCGGGATTGTTGTTAGAATTGGAGGAAACCTTAAACAAAATGGGCTCAAATAATGATATGAATTTAAGCTTTTCCGGATCTGTTGAAAGAGTGGCAGAAAATAAAATTTTATGAATTGGACGGACGTTAAGTGATCGCCAGTTATGACAACTGCACTCTTGGCAAACGTTATATCTTTCGAGGCGGCTGTCATTCTGAGTGGTGTCAGCAGAACAAAGACAGTGATGTTTACGGTTAGTTGTGAAGACAGATGAGTCGATTTCTTGCAACCAATTGAACTGAAGTTCACTCATCATTCTATCGGATTCATCCAAAACAAGAACTTCTAAGTGTCTTAAATCGAAACCATTTGCCCTTTGGATCAGATCGACCAACTTTCCCGGGGTTGCCACCAATATATCAACTAAACTATGATATTGGGAGCCATCGATACTCTTCTTTAAGATTGAATTGCATTCTTCAGCAAACGATTTGTGGCCAATGACTAAACCAACTTTTAGTGAACTTTTTTTGCAATATTTTTGGAAGACTTGGAACACTTGAATCGCCAAATCCCTTACCGGAAGAACGACTAATACTCTCACTTTTGTGACAACTCTTTTGCGCAGATATTGAACAATAGGTATAACGAAGGATAGGGTCTTTCCTGAACCAGTCGGAGAGCAGACACAAACATCTTTGGGTCGATATAAATGGCTATTATTAAAACTTTTCAACAAATATGGAATCACTTGTCTTTGGACCGGAAATAAGCTTTTAATGCCATTGTCGGCCATTAACCCTATTATCGACTCATCGATTATATGAGAAAATTGACCCAAAGGTTCGCTATTTTTGATATCGTCGTCAAAAACAATCGGTTGAGTTATCCATTTCTGGGTTATTGTCACCACTTTTTGTGTCTTCAATCCTAACACTTGTCCAATGACTGGAAAGGACTCAGAATTTGCTTCTTCTGCCAATTCTTGAGCAGATTTTTCTCCGGAATCTTCATTTGTTTTTTCATCAATATCTTCAAAATCGCTGTCAATATCTTCAGTAATGACATCACTCTTATTGTCTACACTTTCTTTGATTTCTTCATTATCTTCTTTTTGGTCATCTTCAACAATTGTATGGCTTTTGTGGACCAAATCCGAAGAAAGTCTCGACTTTTTCCTTTCATTAGATTGAGAGATAAGTTTGGAAATCAAATCTTCTTTGGAATTAGTTTTATGTTTGTCTTGAGATGAGTTTGTGTCAAATCTAGGAATGGCTAACAAATCAAAACAATCCATTGATCCGATTGCAGAAGAGTTGACTGTTTTGAGTGAAAACACGTGAATATAACGTGACTTCAATGCTTACAAACGTTTCATTTGAACTAATTATGAATAGACCAGAAATTGTTTCCAACTCTTCAAGAGTGAAGTCCAACACTTTTAACTTGATAGACAAACCAGATTGACCTGGACAGACTGAATGGTTGTTGAGGAATAAAAGCCTGGATATTTTGGTAACGAAGTTTATGCATAGGATGTGCTTATCGTTCATTTGGACACTCGATTCTATTCGTTAGGAATCAGAGCCAATAATAACAGTGAATATTAAGGGCTGAGAGATATTAATAGCAATGTCTTCACAATTAGGGGTTTCCTGAGTCGTGAGTCTATGATAACGGACTTTATTGATAAGTTTGAGTCCAGTCTTCGACACCATATTAGTGCTGTGTTTTCACTATATGTTTGCAGCTGTTGTTTGGCTCAAGAATTGTATTCAATGTATTCAATACACAAACACTGTATTCGCACTCAAACTGTTGTTCGACTGATTCTCATATGAATTAATATAAATACGACTTTAAATACGATTAAAAACCCATTGATTTGTCTATTAATCCAAATATAACTAAATATTTATTGATTTTAACTTTTATTGAATTTGATTCAACACTTGTTTAATCGTTTTCATTGATCTTTTGTTTTTTGTTATTAAAGGTATTGTTTTTACTCTCAATTTAAATCATCCATCGATTCAATGCTTTTAATTAATTTTATTTTAATTCAAATCTTTTCATTTACTTATCTTTCACTTCAATGATATCTTTTGGTTTCTTTTCTTCAGTCACTCAACGAATTGAAGTCTGGTTTTGATTAAAACCCTTAAAATCGGAGACATTTTTGCTGAAAAAAGCATTTAAAAAAATAACTGATTTTTGTCGACAAAAATAATGGCAACGGATATGAAGTTCGGACCCGAATGGTATCAAATGATTGATTACTTCATTTAAAACTTAGTCTTAACCATAATTATTAGCCTTTCCTAACATTTGCACTAAAAATCGATAAATATTTGATTAAAATGAAACATATTTTAAAAATAATGATTATTGAAACGAATGCCTATCGTTAAGGTTGAGAGCTCTGTCCGACGGCGGTCCCAATTCGTCGGCGACAACCCCTCCGACAGGACAATCAGCCCCGAAATACAAGCTGGCAGACTATCGCTATGGACGCGAAGAGATGTTAGCCCTCTTTAATCCGCATAATATCAAACCGCCTGAAAATGTGGACGAATTTCCGCACCTCTTCGTCGATAAAATGCAATTACCCTTAAGCCTGACCACAATGACTGAAGAAGAATCACGACTTTGGACAAGAGTTAATAGCGATGCTGTGCTCAGACTTGTTGGAAAGGGCGGATCTGGTCCTGATAGAGTCGAGCGACCCATTAATGAGAGGGGAGGTATTTCAATGAGAGCTGGTAGGGGCGCAAGTCTTTCCGAAAGAGGGCGAGGAAGGGGTCGTGGCTATTATCAAAGAAATAATTTTGAAGACAATGGAGACAGTCCTCCAGAAAGGAGAGACTTCAGGAACAGAACATTTGAAAGAAATCCTTTGAATGACGAGAACTCGAGAGACAGAAAATTTGAAAGAAGTTTCAGTCGCGGCGGCGGTGGAAATGGTGGCGGAGAAGACAGAGATCTACTGTTGCGCAAAAATAACTCTCGTTCCTCTTCGGTTGAAAATTGGAGGACTGGTGGCAGAGGCGAGGACAGAGAGGGCTGGAGAACTGCCAGAGGACCTACTGAAAACTGGAACAGGAGCAATTCGTGGAGGAGTGGAGATCGCGACATTGACCAAGAATTTGAACACTCGGAGAGGAACGGACCGCACCGGAAGTACAATTATCATAAAGACAAGAATCCAAACGATCTGTGGGATGATATGGACGACAGCGACCGACGAAGTAGTTTACCCGAATGGAGTCTCGAAGACGGCTCCGAATTGGACGCTAAACTCGGAACATTTGACGCTTCCGGCGCCTTCCGAGAGGACACCAATGAGGAAGACGATGAACTTAAATCAGACGAAGAGTCAAACATTAATCCAAAAGAAGATAAAATCGAAATGAATTCCAAAAACTCTAATCAAGCGATTAAATCAGAGAAAGACTCACAAAATGAGCTGAAATTTGAAAAACTCAAACAGAATAACGATATGTCTGTCAAAAGAGAAGACAGATATTTGAATAAAGGGTCGTCCAATGCGACACAAATCCAATCGAAAGGCCAAACCTCTCAGAAAGACTCGCAGTCTTTACCGCAGTCACAATCATCTCAAACGCCTTCCAATAAGTTATTTAATAAATCGTTTAACTCATCGAATACTAATTCACAGACAAAATCTCCGTTAGAAGAGGACGGGTTCTCACATCTAGAGAAAGAAGCAGAGAATATGGTGGCGCAGTGGACCGCAGATGACGATCCAAAAGAAAGACTGGGGGCACCCATACAATCACATGAGACTCACACCAGTAATAATATAGTGGTGGTGCCGGTCACACATGAAGACGCTCTAAAGTGGTTCTATCGCGATCCTCAGAATGAGATTCAGGGGCCGTTCACTCCGCATGAAATGTACGACTGGTTCACTGCCGGCTACTTTGCAATGGACCTTCTAGTCAGGAGGGGGTGCGACGAGTACTTCGCCCAATTGGGAGAGCTCTTCAAACTATGGGAACGAATCCCATTCATTCATGTTCAGGGCTCAACACCCCCTCCCCTACGTATTCAATCATCTAATCCGTCACATCCATCGCTTCCATTAAACACTTCGACATCACATCCATCTGTTCACGCCATGGCTGCGGCGCCCCCACAACATATGTTGAATCCGCAGTTGACATCACAACCACATCCACCACAACCCCCACATTCAGTGCCAGCACAACCACATCAACATATGTTTGCAAATCAACAGAGTGTTGATATGCAGTCCCAGTTAAGGCTGTTGTTGGCTCAGCTCAAGAAACAGGAGGGATTCTCCGATCTGTCACAACAGCAACAACAGGAAGTGCTGGTCCAGCGATACGTCCATTTGGAACAACAGAGACAACAATCGCTGCAGACATCCATTCCAAACACCAGAACTGCTGAAGAGTCGCAAATCAATTCATTGGAAGCGTTGTCTAATTTGCGAATCCAAAGCAATCGACCACCGGTTCAACAAATGGTGGCTAAAAGCGGTCACGTGCACAGCATTTGGGACATTACCGGCAATTCCAACGCTCTTTCTGTCAGAGATATCGAAGAAATGCAGCGAAAAGAACAAGAGATCAAAGAACTCGAAGAAAGGCGAAAGGCATTCGAAGAAGAACAGAATAGAAAGAAGATGGAGGAGGAAGTTCTTCAGAGGAAAATCTCCGAAGAACGCGAACGAAAATTCGAAGAATTACAGAAGAAGTTGGAAGAGGAGAGACTTAGAAATCAGGAACTGCTTCGTAAACAAGAAGAAGAAAAGAGACGACGAGAAGAAGAGGAAAGAATGAGATTAGAGGAAGAGGAGAGGATCCGCAGTGAGAGGGCGGCTGAAGAACAAAAGAGACGACACGAAGAGTTGTTACGTTTAGAAGAGTACGCAAGACTTCAAGCATTACAAGAGGAAGAGAGGAGGCGTCAGATGGAGGTCGAAAAAGAGAGACAAAGACATCAATTGCAAGAAATCGAAAGGGAAAGACAGAAGGAAATGGAGCGCATCCGACAAATACAACAACAGGAGGCAATCATTAAACTACAACAACAACAGGAGAAGCAGAGAAAGGGACCCGTTTGGGGACAATCGGAAACTATACCAAAACCACACAATTCCTTATCTTTGGATGACATTCAAAAACTTCAAGAAGAGAAGGACCGCGAAGAGAGACAGAAGCAGATGCAACAAAAGCATATGCAGGCGCTTTTGGCTGCACAGCAACAACAACAGCAGCAACAGAATAAACAGGCGCTTACGTGGGCTGCACAGACATATCAACAATCAGTTCCGGTGAAGACTTTGACCGAAATCCAAAGAGAAGAAGCAGAGAAAGTGGCGAAACAAAGGGTTATTGAGAACAAGAAACAACAAACACAAGTGACTAATAGTGTGCCAAACGCTGGCATTTGGAACAATGCAACCAATCAGTTGTTCGCCAAACAGCCAACGCCTACCAAAGCGGCCAACCCTACGGCCACTAATGCTTCCGCTCCGATTGGTTTTTGGGAACCGGAATCTCGTAAAGTGTCGACAAACAGAGCCAATGAAAGTGCCTTAAATTCAATGCAAATCAATCCAAAGGGCAATAACTCGACTCAATTCGTGACCAAAACAAATTCCAGGAATAAAAAGGAAGAGGTATTACATAACTTACTGTTCGCTCTTTTATTCATATCTGTCGGTGTCTTTAGGAAACAGTTATGCGACTCTTCGATAACCAAAGGCGACAAAAAACTGATGAATTCACTCAATGGTGTATTGAAGCCCTTTCTAAATACCAGTCCAGTGTTGATAGTAAGTGATATTCAGTTAATGGCATGAGTTGACAATCATTTTATCCCATAGTTCAGACATTCATAGCATTTCTAAAGGACGTGGAATCTCCGTTTGAAATCAATGATTACGTCCGTTCCTATTTGGGTGAATCCAAAGACGTCAAAGAATTCGCCAAACAATTCATTGAAAGGCGATCTTACTTTAGAAATCAGGCCAAGCGAGAGGCCTCTGAGGTATGTTCTCAAAGCCCACAGTCTTGTCAATCGAATCTATAGTTTCGGTGATCAACCAGGAGCTTATGTGGGGACCGGCGCCGGCCATCACTCCGTCCGCTAATAAAGTCAATCAGCCATCGGTTGTCATTTCGAACAGTTATTCGAGTGATACGGATATGAGTGGTTTCATTCAGGCCGGCAAGAAGAAGAAGAAAGGCAAACGAGTGGTCGACAACTCTATTCTAGGCTTCACAGTGCAGGCCGACCCGGACAGGATCAATGCCGGACAGATTGAACACATCGATGACTGACTCAAATCCCAACCAATAATACAATAAAAGATGTTTTCTTTGTTAAACGGAATCCAAAAGTCGGACCGAAGTGTACAGTATTTCGATTATTAATATTTACTTATTTACAGCTTAAATATATTGAGTTATATATTATATATAAATGTTATATAAATTGACCACAAATTATAAAATCTGTAAAAACCAGAAAACTAACAGAAAAACACTTAAAGACAGAGAAGAAATTCACGGGTTTTTCAAAATCAACTGAAAAAATGTTTTTTAATTATTATATAAAATAAAATACTATAAGAGAAACAATTCCGTAAAAGACCTCAAAAATGAAATCAAATATAAATCGAAATTAAAAAATATTGTATTTTTTGAAGTGAGACACAAAATGAGACAACAAATCAATTTTGAATTCGTTTACGAAAACCGCTTGGAATTGAATAAATACGAGTTGTTATTAATTAGTAAACCTCTTCATTTGCTCTTCTTAGACTTGGACTTCACTTCTTTGTCAGACTTGGCCTTTTGCCACTGAAGCGCTTTTCGCCGATACATTGGCCACGGAGGGAGAGTCAGCTGCACAACAACGCATTAGTCTAGCAAATTAGTTACAAGTTCATACTATTGAGGCCAACACGAATCCAACGCCTAAAGTATAGACAGTCAGTGAGAACTGTTGCACATAATAACCCCAAACCAGACCCGACACCTAATTCAGACAATTCAAAGACAACTCAATGGTTTCCTATTACACGTCAGTTAAGACTTACTGCAAATACGGTAACAATTAATTGAAAGTATCGCTCAGCTCTTCGCTGGCCATCGAAGTCCTACCAAAAGGATAAAGTGGATCAGTTAAGTGGTCATTCCAATTATCATTGAATACCATGTGGTGGGGAATAGCGTTCAAAACTGATTCAAACATTTTGTCGACCGATTCAATCAAATATTGAAATGTTGTCACTTTGTTGGACACTATTTGTCGACAATAGACGGCGCCATCGCTTATTAAGAAAAGTAAATGTTTATATGCAAACATAGTACCACGTGATCTGCGCAATCTACTCAATTTTATATTAATTATGCATTATTTAAATTGCACTGCGCACTTTATTTGTGTAAACATATACTTATATACTATTGTTCACAAATACTATACTATTAAATGTGTCGAAAGTGTACAAAGTTTGTGATAAAAATTTGTTGTTCAAAGTTTGCCTCCAATTCTCTCTGGATTTTGACTTATTTACTCAATAGAAAGAATTTTCTCATTATTCTAAAGAATTTGAAATAAAATTTGGTTTTATAATAATTAAATGAAAAGACTTGTGTATAAGTGAATAAAGCCTGAAGTCGTGAGCATTAGACGGGAGGAGCTTATAAAGGATTAGACATTTTATTTTCATAAAACCTTTTATATACGTCTGTTATGAATGTGATAATTGTTTTGAAAAAGAGTTGTTTTCTCTGTATATCATTTGTGGGACTGAAATGTTACAAATGTTAGTCAAATAAATGATAGTTTAATTCATTTAAATTGTCATTTGAATTGTTTCGCCATTTGTTGATATTATTGATAGTGAATTAGTGACTTGGTTATCTAAAGGGTCCAAACAATGGGTGTCCCAAAGTTTTACCGATGGATGAGTGAGCGATATCCCTGTCTGAGTGAAGTGGTCCGCGAATATCAGGTAATCGATTACAACATTTTTAATCGTTTATCTCATTTCAACATATTTGTCATCAGATCCCAGAGTTCGACAATTTATATCTGGATATGAATGGCATTATCCACAACTGTTCCCATCCGAACGATGAAGACGTCCACTTCCGTATATCTGAGGAGAAGATATTTCAGGACATCTTCAGATACATTGAGTTTCTCTTCAGAATGATTAAACCGCGTCGAGTATTCTTTATGGCCATCGATGGCGTGGCTCCGAGGGCTAAGATGAATCAGCAGAGAGGCCGTCGTTTTCGATCTGCCAAAGAAGCCGAGACCCGAGAAGTGGAGGCCAAACAAAGAGGAGAAACTCTTCCCAATGAGAAGAGATTTGACTCCAATTGTATTACTCCCGGAACTGAATTCATGGATCGTTTGCATCAGCACTTGAAGTATTTCGTGGCACATAAGATATCAACTGACGATCTGTGGCGTGACGTCAAAGTGATTCTCTCGGGACACGAGACGCCCGGAGAGGGCGAACACAAGATTATGGACTTTATTCGCTTCGAAAAGTCTCAGTCCAATTACGACCCAAACACTCGCCACTGTCTCTACGGACTCGACGCCGACCTCATAATGTTAGGCATGTGTTCACACGAACCACACTTTTCGCTCCTCAGAGAAGAAGTCAAATATATTCGCAGCAAAAACGATAAAAACAAAAGGGATTCCAATCCGGAAGCCATTACTTTTCATTTATTGCATTTGTCCTTATTTCGTGAATATATTGACCACGAATTCGAAGAACTGAAGACAAGACTTCCTTTCGGCTATAATTTGGAGAACATTATTGACGACTGGGTTCTGATGGGGTTTCTGGTCGGCAATGACTTCATTCCACACATCCCTCACTTTCACATAAATAAGAGTTCGCTCCTAAAGTTGTATTCGGTTTACAAAAAAGTGATGCCAACACTCGACGGGTATCTCAACGAAGACGGAAAACTCAATTTAAGTCGATTCCAGAAATATATAAATGAGTTGAAACATATCGATATCGACAACTTTAATGACACTTATGCTGACCTCAAGTACTTTGAGAGCAAAACCGGCAGAAAACTATTCAAACGTGATATCGAAGACTTCGAAACTGACGGAGCAGTCGGCGGTGTCACCAATGCCTCCGAAACCAAAGAAGTGATTGATATCGCGAACAGTGATAATGAAAGTGACAATAATTATGACTCGGAAGATGTCTACGAAAGCAGTGAAGGCGATGAAGAAGACATGTTTATGGAAGAGTTCAAGTCTCACAAAAGGGATTACTATATGAGTAAACTGAATTATGAGACGGTCGACGAGTCTGTCCTCAGAGAACAGGCACACGAATACATTCGTGCCATTCAATGGAATTTGCATTACTATTATGACGGGTGTATGTCATGGAGTTGGTTTTACCCCCACCACTACGCCCCATATATTTCTGATGTCCAAAATTTCGATGACATTGACCTGAACTTCGATGCGGGCGAACCCTTTAAACCCTTCGAACAACTTTTGGCAGTACTTCCGGCTGCGAGTAAAGACTTACTACCGAAAGCTTTTGAGGCTTTGGTGTCGAATCCCAATTCACAACTAATCGATTACTATCCGGAAGACTTTGAAACAGATCAGAACGAGAAACAGCAGGCCTGGGAGGCAGTGGTCCTTATTCCGTTCATAGACGAGAAGCGTCTGTTGAAAGCAGTCAAGACATTGGAGCAAAACCTTAGCAGAGAAGAAGTGGGACGCAATAGTCACGGACCACATCTGGTCTTTGTTTTCTCTGAGAGTCCACTCGAGCCGATTAAGTCTCCAAATTCAGGCATTTTTCCAGATATTGTCAGAAACCACTCCAAATGCATTCAACTCGATATGAATGCATTTTGGACATCAACCCAATTGATCCATAAAGGTCTTTGTCTTGGCGTTCGACTTGACGTCTATATTCCAGGCTTTCCTACTCTTCAACACATAGCTCACGAAGCAGTTGTCAAAAAGGAAAGGGTTCGGGTATTTGAGTCGGCATCTAATGGCGAGAATATGATGTTAATCATCAAAAATGAAAGAGTATTCGATATAAGTTATGTCATCGAAAACTATTTGAACAAAACTGTTTTCGTCAATTGGCCTCATCTTTTGGAGGCAATGGTCTTCCGTGTGTCCGACGGACAGCACAAATATTATGTTAACAACAACCAAATATTCTGTGAAGACATTGACGACAAAGATTATGCCGAGACCAGCGCTCGGGTCAAAGCTATCACAAGACGATATAAAGAGCGATGGGGTGTAGTCACTGGCGAACCCGACATTGTTCTACACGTGTATCCAATGACTGGTCGTAAATATGTTATTGGAGCCAAAGGAAGGCTTACTTTAGAGAAGCAATGGTCTAAACAGCCAATGGTTTGTCCCATTCAGACAGTCGTTAAAGATCTTCCGATTTTCGATCAGCACTGCCAACAATTTCAAACACTTGAAGAGATTTACCCGAAGGGCGGCAAATGCTTTCCCATCGAAAATCCCTTTTATGGCTCAACCGCTCTCGTTATAGAATGTCTCCCTTATGAGGGACTCGTCAAAGTCGAGGTATTCCCACAATTAGAACCAGACTTGAGAGAAATCCAAGACAGAGCTAAAGAGATAATCAATGAGAAATATATGCCGAACTATGTATTGGCCCAACGGCTCGGTACAAGTGGTCACCTATTGTCTCGACTTCTCGGCACAATTTTCATAAAGCTTTCGGATTCTGATCAAAGAAATCGAATTAATATCGGTTTGAATCTGAAATTTAACGCTAGGAATGAAGAGGTGCCCGGATTTTCACTTAAAAGAGACGACACTTGGTTTTTCTCTGACAAAGTCTTCAGAATATTGACTGACTATATGGCTGAATACCCTTTCATTTTTGAAAAACTATCGGTTTGTGTCGACAAAGACTTCTTCTCTATCGAAGACTTGATCCCCGGAGAAAATAAGTAAATGATTTGATATTGTTTTGTCAAATATTTATTTAAAATAAAAACAATTGTCTAATAGACACAAAACACTGGAAAGACTTGTCAATTGGTTGAAATCATTGGAATCGTCTCAAGAGAGGCGCCAGAAATGCAACGCAGAAATTCTCGACGAATTTATTGTGGAAGCGATTGAAGACGTTATCAATACTCATATTGTGAGACTATTTTTCGCTTTACCTGTTTTTAAATGCTTTCCTTTTTAGGTATTTCCAAAAGAACTGCAGTCAGTTGTACAGACTTACAGTCCCAACCAACTGTTCCGTCCGATTCATTATTTGGGTTATTCTCTTCCGGACCCAAAAGCCAAACACGAATTGTTTGATAGAGTGGTTAACATTCGAAGTGGTATTTCTGTGCCTTTGGGCGCAAAGGGAACTATTATTGGAAAACATATCGACGCCGACAAAGAAGTCAATACTTTGTATGACATCGTTTTCGATGAAGAGTTTGTCGGTGGAACCAAATTGAGGTGCAGTCCTGGGAAGGGCTATAAGCTATCCCCGGCCAATCTTATCAACATCACTTATGGTCTTAAAATGTCCGGCAAATACGAACGGTTCGTTAGCTCTGGTCAACCCTTACAGTCAAAACCACAGCACAACTTACAACCGAATCGACAGAACAATTACTTTAGAGATCAGAACTCGGGAAGATTTCATTTCGGTTACAGTTTCGGACAGCGGATGCCGCGCCCCCGATTTCCTAGTACTCCCCCTTTCAATATAGGGGTGAATGTGGTTAACCCACAAACGGCTATTTCTATACAGACACTCAACCATTCGAAGACATCTCCCTTTCAATCGCCAAAACATGAAACACAAAAGAATGAAGACTTTCCTCCAATGCAAAAGTTGTGGGATGTATTGGTTCAAGCTCAGACAAACAGCACTTCACTGCCCAAGACATCTTTTGCCGACATAACAGCACATAAACGACTTCCAAACAATGACAAGAATCTCCCATTTCAACAGAAAGAAGGCACGGATCGTAACAAATCTAATCCTAAAATTAGAAATCAGAAAAATATTGTCGAAAACAGAAGGTATAAAAGCGTTGAACAGAACTCTTTACAAAACAAGTCATACAAAAGCAAAGTTCAGTTAATTGAAACTTTTAGACAAATGCTGAGCAAAGCTTGCGATCAGTTTTACAACCAGTGCCCGAAATTTGAAATAATAAAGACGGGGCCCATGCAGGCCAAGTCTATCAAACTGGTTCTACCCGACAATCACTCAATCATCAATTTAATTAATAGTTACCCGTCAATAGACGACGCCTATGAATATAGCTCTCGACAGGCTTTACAATATATTAATAGCAAATTTAATGCAAATATTGATTTGAATCGTCCGGAAAAGCTGTTATCTTCGCCGACATTCATTACTCCGAATCAGTCCTCTCCGAATAGGCCCCGAATAGCAGAGAGCTCTCTTCCCCGACCGCCAACCAAGTGGATAAATCAGAACTTGAAACCACATTTCGTTCAAAAACGCGACCGAATATCTGAAATCCCCGAATCGTATGTAGAACAGTACGAACAGTTATC
This sequence comes from Euzetes globulus, assembly GCA_034695525.1. Taxonomy (NCBI): domain Eukaryota; kingdom Metazoa; phylum Arthropoda; class Arachnida; order Sarcoptiformes; family Euzetidae; genus Euzetes; species Euzetes globulus. The sequence goes on from JAQIWP010000001.1 coordinate 21,759, forward strand.
TAAACTTAGACAAATGAATAAACAAATGGGTCATTCCTCCAAAGCCAACACAAGCACTTCTTATAATAAAGATAGAAATATTCAGCCAAAGAAATTGTTTGACGCAAGAAATGACAATTTAGTTAACATTGGGTCACAACAGTCGCCTCAAAACAGAAATAACCGTAAAATACAAAACAATATGACAAATGACAGTCCCTATCAGAGGCGGGCCACTCATCAGACACGTAACGCATCGGTCAATCAGTCAGGGTTTGAACAAGGTCCTCCGTTCGTGCCCTTACAGGTCATCAGAAATAATCAGACGCAAAGAACTTCTCCCCAGAAAAGCTCAGCACAAAAGCCAAATGAAAGCAGGACTTTGATTGAAGTCGTTTCCAACTCTTCAGATGAGGTCGAAATTCTTACTCCGGAATCGATTGTCCAGAAGTCGAATAAGTCATCGAATTCTAAGAATTCGAGCGATGAAGTGGAGATCCTGACCCCCGACTCCCTGAGAGCCACTTCAGACAAAAGCTCATCAGGTAAACGAAACTTTGGGAGAAAGCCTCGAATGGGGGCTAACCTCAACTAATTGGCTTACTTTTAAGTTTCTTTTATTTCAATTATTACTAACTTTTCTAAAGGCTATCAAAAAAGTACAAACAAAAGAGTTATTATTTACTAATTAGTAATTATCAACAATTAATTGTTATTTCAATTATCAAACGCTCTTTCATTAAAACATTCGTAAACTATTTTTTTGATTGCAATCATATGTTTGTCGATAACTAATTGTCTTCTTATTTAGTGTTAATTAAATGAATCGAATCAATACTTTCATTGATTATAACATTTTTATCATTCATTATAATAATTATTTTGAAAAATTATTAATTTTGTGTAAAATTGTTGAACCGATCAGTACTTTGTTGTAAAATTCAATTATTTTGTAACAGACTTTGTGAACAGTTCATCAAAAAAACGCCATTTTATTAACGAAACGATTTATTGTAAAATCAATAGATTTAACGTTAAATGAATTAATAAATTATTTTGAATCGATTCCATGTTTTAATAAATCTTTTAATTTTCCTAATCATCTATTCGTTTGTTTGTCGATTGGTTTGTCTGTCGAAGTAATTAAACCAATTAATGAGTGGCTATAAGAGAGAGTTCGACAACGACTCCAACAGCAATGACTCCTTTGGTTATCGTAAGTATCTTTGATTTGTCTTAAATGCCAAACCAGTGTCCAATTGATGTCACAATTATCGCCTTGACATCGATGACCAATGGTAATGACACTAATAATTGATTTGCATTTGACGGAACAGACTCTGGTGATCGGAAAAGAAAACGGAAGAGCCGATGGGGTGGTAATGAAGAGTCGAAAGTATTCATCCCTGGAATGCCTACAATACTGCCCAACAATCTGACCAAAGAGCAGGAACAAATATACCTATGTATGTATCGCTTCCTTTATAAATCACTTCACAATAGCTTTATTCAGAATTTAATCACAAAATAAATGATTGTTTTCAGGTTTTGAATAATTAAATAATTATTTTTGATTTAATTTACAGTCATTTTAGTATTAAGTCTTAGAATTAATATAAACGTTGATCAGTGCTATAATCGATGGGGTCTTTGGGCCCCCTTTTCTAACCGGTTCTCTTTCAGTGCAAGTAGAGATTGAAGCCATTAGCCGTCAGTTGCTTTCCGGCGATTTGGGAATACCCGCCAATCCTGAAGAAAGGTTTGCGTCCAACCATTCGCCGATCGATTCGTCCTTTGATTCTATTCTCGAGTTGTTTGAAATCTTCGCCAAAAATATCTGTCTTTTCCGTTAATTTATAGCTTTTGATTCCAACCGATAGTCTATTTTTGATCTTAAAATTTGATCCATTCTTCCGAATAACAGTAATCTCTTCTCATATGATTCAGGTTTTAGGTCTTCGTCGCTATTCTTCAACAGAAAGAATAATTAATTTTCTATTTCAGCGATTAATCAAATTTTATTATAGGAAACACATTTCAGCACAAAATTAATCGTTTTTCTAATTATTTTGCATTTAATTAGGAATTAATCGTTTAATAACAGTTTTATCGTTTTTCGGCTAACATTTAGTCTATAAAACACTCGAATAATATTAAAGCTATAAATTTATTCCCGAATTTGAATCAATGAACAGATTGTAGAATATGAGCCCTTCCTTTTCAGATCGCCCTCTCCTGAGCCTATCTATAATAATGAGGGCAAACGACTCAATACCAGAGAGTTTAGAACAAGAAAAAAGTTAGAGGACAAGAGACACGACTCCATTCAAAGGATGCTTTCACTCAATCCCTTATACAAACCGCCAGCAGATTACAAGTGAGTCCACCTCTCATTTGATTAGCCATTAAAGCTTTTTCTGTTGTAAGGCCTCCACAGCTAAAAATCAGCGAAAAGGTTCTCATTCCTCAGGAGGAATACCCAGACATCAATTTCGTTGGTCTTCTAATCGGTCCGCGCGGAAACACATTGAAGGCTATGGAAAAAGATGTAATATTTTTCTGAAAGCTCTGACTCTTAAACAATGGTTTGATTTTGCATTTTTTTATAGACCGGCGCGAAGATTATAATTAGAGGTAAGGGTTCTGTAAAAGAAGGCAAAATTGGCAGAAAAGACGGTCAGCCAATGCCCGGAGAAGACGAGCCCTTACATGCGTTCATCACTGGATTAACTCACGACTCAGTCATGAAAGCTGTCCATAAAGTGAGTTATACTATAGTCTGATTCAAATGATTATTGTTTTATTCTTTTCAGATCAAAGAAGTGATCCGTCAGGGCGTGGAAGTGCCTGAAGCACAGAATGACTTGAGACGAATGCAATTGAGAGAACTGGCTCTTCTGAACGGCACTCTCCGAGAGAGCGATGGTCCGCGTTGTTCCAACTGTGGGTCGACAGCGCACAGGTCGTGGCAATGTCCCGACAAACCGAATGTCACGAATAATGTTCTGTGCACTAACTGTAATGGTGTCGGACATATAGCCCGTGACTGTAAAGAAAAGAAGACAACCACCGGAACTACTAATTCATCCAAAATTGACGAAGAATACATGTCTTTGATGGCAGAGTTGGGCGAAGGACCTGTCCCTCCCAGGAATTCTACCAATGTCTCAGTTAATTCATACTCTGGAGGAATGGGACCAACAATTGGCATGTCTTCGCAAATGGCGCCCAAAGCCATCGCTGCACCGCCCCCTCCGCCTCCTTTTACTATTTCTAACGCTTTGCCGACGCCCTCACAAACTACAAGTGCAACACCACTTCTACCGACACCTAATTTATCTCAAAGCAATTCATGGGCTACTTCTTCGGTACCAAATTCTTGGTCAACGGCTCAAACACCATATAATGCTTATCCGATGTCTGATTCGTATTCTGCAAACAATTTGTATTCTTCGGCCACAACTCCGATGGGTTGGAGTCAAACAAGTAATCAATCAGTACTTATGGCAATAGTTTCTTATTATTTTGCATTTATAGACTGGAACTCAATGGTGCCGTCAAGTGGGGTTTCCCCTGTCCCACCGCCTCCTCCACCAGCACAGACAACGAATGGCAACCCTTGGAATGTTTATGGCGCTAGTCGTCAACCACCACCGCCTCCTCCCCCTTCAATGAGTATGAGCTCACATCAGTCCATGTCAAATATGATGATTCCTCCTCCACCACCGCCACCACCCCCTCCGCCGCCGCCACCTCCGCCCCCAGTTTAGAAGAGGCGAGACTTGCGGTCAGCTCTGGGCTCATATTTTTGGCAAAACTTCACTTTTATTTTGTGAACTTTGGTTTTATTCGAATTTTCAATTATTTAATATTCATTTAATTTAAACTCAAAATTGAATGTAAAGTACAATCAAATTAAAGTCTGTCCTCTGATTGGGGGCTATAATTGAATATTTAGATATATTGAGTTGATTAGTGGCCAGTTTGTGGTCAGCGGTCAGCAACTGATCCCATTTCCATGACTTTCCAATAAACAGACGTTTTTTATGTTTACCTTTACGTTATTTCACTCCATTTTTGCCTCTTTTTAAACGAAAGCAGTTTTTAAAAATCAATTAAATATTTTTACTCAAAATTCAAATAACGATTAGATTTTTGTCTGTTTTTATGTGATTTTTATTATTTATTGATCAAAAACAATAACCAAAGTAAGCCATTCGCATATCAAATGTCTATTATCTAAAGGACCACTCATTTGTCAATGAATTGCAATTTCTGGACTCTGTTTACAATTAATTGGATTTAGTTCTCAATGGAATCACTGGACGATCAGTCAAACAGTAATTCGACTCCAATGGCAGTTGATATCAATGACAGTACAAACAAAGAGCTGAATTCGGGTGAAACCACTACAACTCCTGTTAGTGTCTCGTCTAATGTCAGGCCTGTGGGACAGCCGTTGGTCGAGTTTTTAAATCAATTGGAGGAATACACCCCAACCGTACCATTCATTGATTTGTCAACTATTGTTTGATTTGATTGTCTTTTGCTTCAGATTCCGGATGCGGTGACAGTTCACTATTTGCACACTTCGGGCTTCGAGACATCAGACCCTCGAATGTCTGTTCCTTTCAATTGTTTTAAATGATTATAAATTGAAATGTTTTCGACAAATAGAGTGCGTCTGATATCAGTGGCGGCCCAGAAGTTCATCTCAGATGTGGTCAACGACGCCCTCCAACACTGTAAGATGAGAGGCGCCGGACAGAGCAAAAAGACTTCTAAAGACAAGAGATATACCTTAACTATGGAGGACCTGAGTCCAGCTCTTCAGGAGTACGGCATTAACGTTAAGAAACCCCATTATTTCAATTAAATTCAAAGACATGTATCTCAATAAACAAAGAAGAGGTGAAAATGAATTTTATTCAATAAAACAGTCAATTATTTAATACTTTATCTGAAAATAATCGGTATTTTCGAAAACATAAAATACTTAAAATGTAAGCATTATTTGCCGTTTAATTCCTGACAAATAATATTATATTTGCAAAAAAAATTGATAAAAATTTTCTGTACAAAAGAAATGCTAAAAAAGTCAATTAATTTTATTTAGAGTCCAATCAGTGGTTAAACTTAGGGTTTGTCCAATGGATTGTTAGTCACTACCAGTAAATACTATTAGTTTTCCTCAATTGAAAATTCTTTAGGAATGGATTCGAAAGTTTTTCATCCCTTTTATTACTGTTATTATTATTATTTCGATTATTATTTTCTTCTTTGCTGTCATTCTCTTTAAAGTCATTGAATTTGATTTCTTGTAATTGTTTTTCATTTTGATTATTATTATTATTATTATTATTTTCACAATTCGTTGTTTTTATATTAGATTTAATACTTGTTTTCAAGTCTTGAATAACTTTTTGCTTTGAATTGTCCTCGGATTTGGTTGTGTCGAAGCCATCAGAGCCTGTCTTCACTCTATTATTGATAAAAAACACGAATCAAATAATGTAACGATTGGCAGATATTCTATAATAACTGTATTTTTATGTCTAATTAGATCTGAGTCTTAATATCGATGTTTATCACTAATACATATTTAATTATATATTTCTCGGAAAACTACTGAAAATTAATGCAAAAACTATTCTTTAAAATTTTTAACTCATTTTTAACTTATGAGTGAAAATAAATTTAATTGAATCTGATTTCAGATTTGAATTGAGTTTTTTAAAATCTTTTTGAAAGTCTTCTCTAATGTTTGCCTCAAATTATCTTAAAATTATGCAAAACTAGTGTTCAAATTGTTAGCAAATGACTCACAGCCTATGAGTTATCACAAAATCTTTGTTTCAAATGTGTTTAAAATTTGTAAATAATTTTAAATTTCAAAGCAATTAATAAATACTTTATATATTTAGGACTCGTTAAATAGATTTCTTCCTTCTTTTTAAGCAATTTTTTCCATTCGGGAATAGCATTGGCTCTTTTTTCTTCGATCTCTCTGACCACCTGCTCCTCTGCTTCTTTCTTGGCCTTTTCTGCAGCTTTTTTGGCCAGCATTTGCCGTTTCCACTGCGGTATTGGCACTCCTTTGGGGTCTATATCGGGTATTTTGTCGATGAAGATCTCAGTTGAATAGTTGCTGGCTATTTCCGCTATCTTCTCTTTTACCTTCAATTCAAAAATGAATTTCAAAAATTATATATATATATAATGTATAGTTTGATTCAATTCAAGTTGAATAAAGTTTCTCTGTTGACTAGATCAATTTGAAACAATTCATTGTTTAATCAAAATAAGTGTCAATAATTATAAGGGTATCCCTTGTTTACAGCCCCGAAACATTCTGAGTGAACATTGTTCTCATAGAATAACAGTTATTAAACCAATTCTGACCTCATTTTTATTCTTTTTCTGTTCCTTTACTTTTTTAATTCCGTCCAAATCTTTGGTTGCTTTCAATTCTGCGATCAAATCGTTTTTCGTCAGAAGAACTGATCTCTCATTAGTTTTAGTCTTTTCTGTTTTCTTTAGGGAAACTTTTTGTAGTTCTTCTTTAGTTACACTGAATGTAATGCTGGATATGGTGGACATGGGAGAGAGGGGTAATTTTAGTCCCATAGCCGTCTCACTCTTAGCCACAGATTTCGTTTCACTCATATTAGAGTCAGAGCCGTAGATATCAGTTGTGGTTGAAGTGATGTCGTCGTCGTCTTCATTGTCACTGTTGTCAGAAATTCCTTTAATGCTTTCGTAGTCATTATTGACATACAAGTGATTCTCAGAAACGCTTCTTTGGATCTTCCGTTCGACGCCATAGTACTTATTTTCGCGTAAATATCCGTACTTTGGAACAGGAAATGCCGAAACTGTTCGGTTGGCCACATGTTTCAGATATTCTGAGGGACGAATATTTGTGTCGCTATCGGGTGGCGATGCAAACTGTGGCGGAATGAATGGTAGCGCCGGTAGTTTACCCTTCTTGGCCGAAAATTTTTCGTATCGGGCAGTCCTTTCACTTGTTTCAGATTTCTTATCCGAATCTTCGTTTGTTGATATATAAAGTGAAGGAATCGGTGGCGGAGGAGGCGGTGGAGGTGGAGGGGGAGGAACCAATACAGGCGATGAACTGCTATTTGGCTGTGAATTGTGGTCTATTTCTGTTTTTGTTCGCTGGGAATCTGTTTCCTTAATTATTCTGTCCTTTTCTAATGATTTTTTAGATTCAGACAATGATGTTTTGCTTGAATTGTCTTCACATTCTTCTTCTCCTTCTTCAGCGTCTTCTCGACAAAAACTATTAGTTTTTTTATGCTTCAGTTCATTATTAGGACAGCCTATCAATACAGCGCTGGCTTTAGATTTGTTTGTTTCGTTATTCTCCTTTAGGCCTAATGGCCTACAATTGAGTCGACCCTCTCTTTCGTCTTCAGTGGACTCATCCTCTACTTCTTGATATATGCCCTCATCGGTGCTCGTACTGCACACCTCTGATGAAGAGATTGACGGAATGCCGAACTGACCATTTCTGTTGACATTGTCATCCGAACTCAATGTAGAAGTTTTGCTGTCCGGTTCATCATCATAGTCAGGCGCCGGATCACTGGACTCGGATAGACTCATACCATCGTCAGATATTTGATGTATTTCTGCGGTCACTAAACAGTTAATTGAATTAATTCCAAACGATAACAATATTTGTGTCAATAAATAACTTTTACCCAAATGTTTATTATTCTTGGAATTGAGGACATAATCTTCTTTGCGTCGCGAAACCCGTCCTCCGTTTCGTTTCTCTTTTTCAAATAACTGTTTGACTCTGTCGTTAGAAGTCATATGCGGTTCGTGTAAATAAAAGGGTTCAGTACAGCACGAACTGGACAGTGAGGTACTGTTAGCCGCACTTTCTTTTCCCGAATCGACGGTCCTTTGGCTGCTATTACTGTTAGAGCGCCTGTGGTTAGACGCAGGACTTTTTAGATGCCTATTAGCTGAAGGGTTCTCAGATTCGGACGATCCTTTTGGATAATAACTCTTAGAGTCGGCTCTTCTGCGAGGAGAATGATATTGTGATCGCTCAGCCCCTAAAGCATCGTATGGTTCGTTGCGATTGCGAACTACTCTATAATTTCTGGAATTAGTAGAGTCCGAGTGGTATTCATCACTGGACCAGGTATTGCAAAAACAAACGTCTTGTTTCTTAGGTATAGCTGAGGAATAGGTTTCCTGCGAATAGACAAACGAATTAATGGTCGTTTCACTAATGACTTGAAACTCACGCTTTTAGCTGAAGTCTTTCTAGAGAGTGGACTGTGACACGTGCACCGACTGTATTGGGATCTACTCGATTGGGTCGGTGTCGTCGATAAATTAGTTGTCGAAAAGCTTTGACTATGACTTAAATTAATTTCGCTTTGATTTCTTGGATCCGATGCGTGACTTATCAGAAGACTTAAACACTGAAACACAAAATTATATTCAAATTTACATTAAGTTAAATCAAACTTTTACTTGAATTTTATTTGATTTGAGCTTTCGGTCAAAATATATTTAAATGCAAAATAAAGATTGTATGCAATCATATCAATAGTTTGTGTGACTTTATTATTATTAATTTCCTTTTAAAAAGTCAAATAATATCGGACTGTTTTACGGCTGCTTTGTTCTCAACCTTATAAAACACTTCATTATTAGCTATCTTTGGCTGTAATTATCAACTGTTTATGTAATCTATTCGGTTGCACTTGAAATGTGGAATTTATCGGTTATAAATTGTTGACAACTTGTTGGCTACAAATTAGAAATGTTTAATATCTGTTCAAAAATCTATGGATTGCATGTTTGGCCTGATTTCCATTTCATGAGACTTAATGTAATTTTAATTTGATTCTAAAATTACATATTTTAACCAATTTTTAATCATCCCTTGTTTTCCAGAAACAAAGTGATATAAAAATAATCTTTCTTTTAAAGAGTTGTAATCTATTTGACTTCAATCTGTTCACATCTGAGGCATAAATTTTGAAATCAGTGCTGAAAACCGAAATATAATTCACAAGTTTTTTTCAGAAGTAATCGATTTTAAGATATTTTCAAGTGCTTTGATAGCTAACAATTGTCACATAAAATTACAATTCAATAAATTTCTAATTTCTTAATGACTCGAAAATTATTGATACAAATTATAAGTTGACAAAAACTAACCCCATGATTAACCAAGTGATGACCAAGCAAAACAGTGCAAACTTCGAATTCAAGATGAAGTAAAAGTTTTATCCCTTTGAAAGTCAATCACTCGTTCATAATTGAATTGAATAGAAAATAGATCAATTGTCCCTGATTATCAGTGGTTAATGTAAACGTTTTCTTGATTTCAAGGTTTTATAACAACTTTTCTCATCCAATTGCGTACAAGATTGCCTTTACACTTTATCCTGTACTTTGGTCACCAGGTGCCCTATAATCAGTATAGCCCCTTCAAACCAACTGATTTTTAGTCGAATCAATTGATCACTTTTTTTGATTCAAAATTTTTTACATGGTAACAAAATGTTGTTTCATTATTTTTGGAATGAGATTCTTTAGTTAACTAATGAGTCACGTTTAAATATTAGCTAGGTTTCGGTGTATATAATTTGGTCTTAGACTTCATCCCTCTTTAGTCCATTTAGATACTGGATACCTACTCCACTTTTGAAATCATCAATTTAAATAATTTACACTTTTTAGGATGTTAATATAATTGGATTATATAGACCTGGGTTAATGTGAAGCTAATTCAGTTGGACTCTCATAATATTCATTTTATAAACAAATTGGGTTATATTATTCGCCGTTTAATATCTTTTTTTGCAAGCTTGTTTTTGCAATTTAAACTATTTTGTTGGAAGTTTTGTTGAAAAGTAATACCTCGAGGTGCTCGTTTTCTGCTGCATCGTTCAGTGGGCTCTTTCCATATTTGTCTAAGGTGATTCTTCCGCCGTGTTTCAACAGCCATCGAAGAGTCTCTGTGTGTCCTCGACTGGCAGCGAAATGAACAGCAGTGGCGCCGTCGTTATCTCTTAGGTTGGGATCAATTCCTTGTTCTTCGATCTAAGCGATAAGTTTATCATTTGAATAATAGGAGAGATTTTCAGTTAGTGTTAGTCATACCATCCATTTGAGGCACTTAATGGCACCCATCTGTGCGGCCGCGTGTAAGGGGGACATACCATCTTTGGCTCTGATATGTAGAGATCCACCTGCTGTTAGCACCAGGTATTTGAGCACTTCGGCGTGACTTTCTTGAGCGGCCAGGTATACCGGCGTCACATTGTTTTCCATCTGTGCGTTGGCACTGATATCACGAAAAATAAATGATTGAAAACATTTATTTCCATTTCTGGCAAACAATAATTATTCACTTCATTACAAGAGTAATGATTTTATCTTTGAATTTCAAACCTATTTATTAAGAAAACTGAGAAATTCTTAAAAAATCAATCGAAGCCTTAAAACAGACAAAATTGTAATACAATGCGAATTAAACTTTTCTTCTTTGAAAATAGCTTTCAATTAAATGACTTTATGAATTTTTATATATTTTTACTGCTCCATTAAATACATTACCCGAAGCAAATTTTATCTTATTTTTGTAGTCGATTCTGAACAATCAAAACATTTGTCTTTTCAAAAAAATTATAACCAAATTCTTTGCACATATATTCAAATTTATATTTAAGTTGAAATTATTTCTGAATTTCATTAAGACTTTTCGATTGAAAGCCATTATATAATAGGATTGTCTCAGAAATCGGCAGACTTTGAGAATTGGAAGACAGGAAACATATAAACATTTCCTGAAATCTCATTAAAAGACAATTTTCTCTTAAAATATAAGACTTTGAGTAAACTTTAGTTTCGAAACACTGTCTGAAGTCATGTTTTAAATGGAAATTTCTTGAGGGACAGAGTTGTCCGCTCAGTCAGGCTTACACTACCTGCCCTTTAGTAAATAATCTATTTTTGTTTGTGTTTGTCTGCACTAATTGCGTGTTTTGAATGTTTGAATTTGAATTTTTCAACCACTTTTAAGACTCTATTATATATCAATTGATTAGAATGGTATCGGAGTTCATTCGCATGAATGACTGCTCATTCTGTGCCGATCCAATACTGTCTTGTAATAGAGTAAGGACTACAAAATAATTTCAAGTATTTATTGATTGATAACTACTTGGTATCAAAAAGTATTGATAAGTTGACTGAAAAAGAAGTATTACTGCGCTATTGACAGACCGTAAACAGTATTATATAAGTTTGAAATTAGTTTTGATTTTCAAAAACTAAATATTTCTTCAGTGGAGGAACTAATGGATAATCAGAAAAAACCTAGACCCTTTCAACAACAAACTGATCTTTAATTGGACTTCACATGAATTGCAAATTTTTAATCTAAACTTTTGGTAAATTTTTAGAATCAGATGAAATCAGTTTTTTAGACTTTCTATTTATTCAGTTGAAAGAAAGGCAAATAATGGATGGAACCGATGATTCTGACTGTTTGTTCGCAGACTTATGCTTAAATATAATAATTGACAGTTAAATGGAGTTTTGTTTATTAATGTCAGATCTAATGAAAGGTATAAACTGTAAGAATTTGCATAAATTGTTAGTTTGTGATCCAAAGGGATCTAATTTATATTAGCCTTCAATCAATAGAAACTGACGACTATTATTAGACTTTAGACAAAACCTAATTCTAGATTTAGTCCATCACTAGAGAAGTGATTAAAATTATTATTAGTATTATTATTACTTTTTTACATGAATATCGACATATATTAACTGTTCAATCAAAATAGATTGAAATAGACATCAAAATATGTGGATTGAAGGCTACCACAGATTGAATTAACACTTCTTTTCTCAATTTTATACTGAATGACAAGTGAATTAAAATTTGATGAATACTAAGCTATAATTTACAGTAATTTGTATATCTTTTCCAGTGAGGGCTCACATTTGAATAGCGTTTGCATTTGAAAAGTTCAATAACTTAATGGTTGAGTGTTTCGAATAAATGCGAAAATAACTGATTTGTCAAAATATAAAAGAGCCTAAAATCAGACAAACTTGAATTGCAATAAATAGGAAACATTTTAGCTCAAGTCATAACAAATTCATTGATTTTATAATAGTTTAAAAATACTTTAATATTTCTGTTAAGACCAACGCAAATGCTCTTTAAATTACATGCTTTAAGGCTATTGTTCAGAAAGAAAAAAACTAAACCTGGTCAATTGACAATATTAATAGACTTAATGTTCTATTGAAATAAATATTAATATTTCTATTGTTTTGGACATAAGTTACAAAACATTGCAATCAGTAGTGAATAACAATGAGTAGAGCCTTGACTTTGTTCTCAAACATTATTTGGTTGTTATTATCGACGATATCAATGAGATTCTAGTGCTCAACAATAATCACTTCAAGTTAGCCATAAAATTATGTTAACATTCATTTAATTGTCATCTTATAAATCAAAATTTGAAGTATGGCTCAAAGTCTGGGGTTCGGGTCTTTTGAACAACAAAACAAAATACCTGACATAAAAACAATAAATTAGAGATTTATAAATTCTGCAGACATCGCCTGTTATTTAAATTAAGCATGCTCACACAATGCCATAAGCTACTTATTTTGAATGAGTGGACAGAATTAAGTCAACTTTGAGTTTTTGCGTAACCAACAATTTAGACTGTTTAACACAATGTCGTAATCTTGATAATCGAGGAAGACTCAAAATATTTAGATAAAAACATTTGATCTAAGTCAATTTTAAAGAACAACAAAAAAGGAATACTTTTGAAAGATTTAAGATTGAAGTGACTTGATTTTAGTGCAAATATAGATTATTATCTTAACCTGGAATTATAAGGAGAATCATGGCTATACTACTTATTGTCCATCACACTTATCAAATCAATCAATTTTTTATAACTTTGAAGTTTTAAATATTTTCATTTCTTTGCACTTTTAAGTGTCTGATCATAAATAAACAGATCGTTCTTTCATTTAGTGAAACCATTGTATGACAAATGAATAATTCAGAGAAGACTCAAAATTTATTCTGATTTGTAATGGACTGAAACCAAATTAGAAATTAATGTTTGAACAAATAGCGAAATGTCCGGCAAACATATGTTTCACAACTGTATATAAATCATATTTTTTTGATACATTTATTGGCATTGTTTTTATTTCGGAAAAAATAATAATAAAATAGGAGATTGACCTTAAATTGTTTTGCACTGTGCTCTATAGGTTTGTGTCTCTTAGCTTAAAGTCTTGACAAATGCCAAGTTTGAGATGAATGCTATGAATGCCTTTTTTCACGCAATTGTGAGCAACACTTTTGCGAAACCTGACTGAGAAAATAATCTTTCGTTTTATAGAGATCTATGGATTGAATCAATTTTTGTTATAAGAAAACGTTTCTCTATATTCCAAGAGCAAAAAAAGTTCCAATTCTTTAGAATTAGAATTTTGTTGGACTCATTCATTATAAAAGTGTTTCTCACGTTTTTCTACAATTTTAATGCTTTTAGTTTTATTTTGGAGAACCGCACAAAAAATGAAATTAGATTTTCTTTGTATGAAATTATTACTTTTAAAGCATATATTTTCTCATAATATCGAACAGTTATTGCACTGCTATTGGAACACCATAATTCCCGATTTAGTCTACGGAGCGTGTAAAAGCCTATCGACTTATTCTGCGCCAGGTTAGCCCAAAGCACAAGTAGGAGGAAATGCATGTTTCACGCATTTCAATCTCATCTCTCAAAATTACGAACTCATCTCAGAACACAGTTTTAGAAAAAGCCTTCCGTTAGATATATCTGCGATTCGTGTTCTCATAATTAAGTCCATTATTTAGTGAAACACGAATTTTGATAACAATTTTTTAATGAAATTTTAATTCAATTATTAAGTCATTTATTATCACAAAAGTATAGTCTTTGAAATGTAATTCAACTTCGATTTGAACTCCATTTGGACTCGAAATTGAAAGGAAGTAAAAGTTTTGCTCAATTGAATCAAATAAACAATATTTGGTTTTAAAGCCATCGATTGATTCGGTTATTGAATCAATAGATTCAATGAAAAGAAACGAAATATACTTATTGTTGAGATATTAAAAATAAATAACAATAAATAAGTTGATTGAACCCTACCTTAATTCCGGACAGGACTCCACTAATAATTTGACACAATCGAGGCAGCCCTTAGCGGCCGCATAGTGTAGAGCCAGAGCACCCATTTTAGTCTTCTCCAGTGCCGGCATCTTCGCCTCATTAAGAAGCCATCGAACAACACTGGACCGGCCGTACCTGTCGTTCACAATAAACAGTCAGTAGATAAACAATTTTGAGTAAAATATGAATAGTATTAAAAAAAAACTATTGCTTCAGAAACTTTTGAAAGACTAAAAGTTCAGTTATGTGTTGCCGAGAATCTATTGCACCACAAATAGCATAATATAAGTGTGAGCTGAGAAGAGCGAAGATTGGATCGGTGTTCGGTTAGGTATACAGACTTTGCTCTGACGTAAGCCTAGAGATTGTTGGGCTGACACTCTTTAGTTAGCTTTAGTTCACCTGTTGTTCGATTCGGTTTTTCTATCGCATGAATGACTCCCAAAACCCAGTAAAACCTACTCTACCACTAGTGGTACACAACTGTTTGTATTGTCTCACTCTTCAAATGGTTTTATAGCTTTTACATTATTATTGAAGTCTATATAAGATTAAAAGTCATGTTTTTATTTATTATATTATAATATAGTTCTTAAAAAATCTGTTATAAAGATTTTAGTTTTTTTTAATTCACTTCAATTTAAATAAGCATTTATTACAGATTAAGAAAAAAGTAAAGTAATCACAATTATATTCATTTGCAAACAAATTACTATTTTTCTAGAATAAGTTAAACAAACATAAGTTCATTGGATATTCAGATACGGAATAAATGAGACTTTTTTCAAAGTTATATTTAAGTGAATTCAAGAAAAAAAATGAAATCACATTTTGGGACTAAATCTTAAATGTTATTAGTTTTAAACTAGAATTGTGTCGCCAAAGGTTTGCAAAGAAACTTATTTTCAATACATTTAATGAAAATACGTAAAATGTATCAATAAATCTAAGTATTAGTTCATTTAAAAAGTCAATAACAGATAAATAAATAAAAATATAATTTCCAAAATAAAAGTGTGAATTAGCGAAAGAACTAATTTATATGCAAATAAATAATATTGTCGAAACCAAACTTTTCATATTTAGATCAACTAATTTTAAATTCATTCACAGTTTAATTGATTAGTAAAAGTCTAGTCTTTGCACGAAATGAATTTCTGACATTTAAAAAGACAGCGCTCGTAATGATAATTGTTTAATAGTGGAAGGGTCTGACCGCTGACCATTAAAGTTATTTCTGAAATCTGAAAAATTATCTTGCAAATATTTCTCCATTACTACTGTTTAGCACAAAACAAGTCATTATTTGAATGAAAAACAGTGAATAATAAGCAGTTAATTCTTAATTATTTGAAGCCGAAAGTCATAATAAAGAATATTATGAGAAAATATACAAATTTATTAATATTTTAGCGAATATTAAAACGAAAAAACTGTTGAAACCAATTGTTTAAACTGCTGTTAGCATCGCTCTGATTGGGGTTATTATCTCTAACGTTAAATATCAAATATTTTTTGCTTTAATTAGCAAATTGACAATTAAAAGGAGAGCCATTTCTCTAACCTATTAAGCCATTGAAGGGTGTCCTATGAATCAGTCCTTATTTCTCCTTACAATAGATATTACAGAACAAGTCTAAGACTTGATTTATCAGGCATTCCAGTCAGTTGGGAACTAACTATAATAGACCTGTTCTCTAATTTGCTAGTAATTAAGAAAATTTATTGTATTTGAAAAATATAAAAAATTTATTTCTGAAAAAATTCGTCGATAAATGTCGGGAAAGAAAGTTATATTCACTTATTGTACAAAAATAGATAGTGATTTAATTAAAATAAGCATGTGCTTATCTCCTAGATAATGTATTATTAGATTTTATAGATTAATAATTATATATTAGAAATAATTCATAATTTATTATTAAATTATTAATAAATTATATTAATTCAGTCGAATGATATAACGTTAAGTAAGGTATAATTTTATCTAAATACGGTTACTTTATTTATAATTCAATATATATCCTGATAGATAATCGAATATATGATTTGTTAATTGTTGGATAATAATTATTAGCTAGCTTTAATCAAATTTAATTGAAACTATTAATATGATGAATATAATTTGATTTACTTTAAAACATCTAAATTTTTACAAAACAAAGCTATAATTAAGTAAACTGATTAGCAAAAGAGATTTATGTTAGATGTCAGGGCCAACTAAAAGATTTTATTAAATTTAACAGAATAAATGCACAGATAAAATAACCATCGATTTTATCATTGAAGAAAATATTTTTAAAAAACTTTTGAAAAATCAATTTTTTCCAAAGAACAAACGATAAAAATAGATTAGATATAATATTTCCTGAATTCAATATTTCGCCTCAAATTTGATGTTAAAAAATATTGAAATCGATAACTGAACCGGACTTTAATCGAAATCGAAACTCTGAACATTGTTAGTTAAGCTCAGAGCTTGAGAAAAACACTAATCCTTTATGAGTTGTGGTAACCAAGGTGAATGATTTGATCGAATGATTAGAAAATCTAAATTGTCAAATTCAACCGGATAAAATTAGACTTTATCACAATTATTTATTATTCAGTAACTTAGCGAAAAATATTACCAAAGTAAATTTCAAGGATTGATCAAAAATAATCTCATCATATATTAACAAATAAAACCATATTATTATTTTGCTAAATGATTCCACCTTGAATATCATGGTTTTATGTATAAGTAATTTTTTAAAAACTGATTTCCAATTACATAAAATTTGATCGATTAAAGTTATTTTCAGTGCAAATGAGAAATAGTTAAAACAAATTTCAAGCTATAATTTCAGACGAATTTTCAACAAAAAAGAAATTACTTATTAGTATTTTGAATAAATGTCAGATAAAGAATAGATGAGAATATAATTGAAATGTATTTTTAGTAAACTAAACAACAAAATATATACTTTTTTCTTTGTCCTCAGTTTCTATTAGAGATTAATATTTAAATCATGATTTGATGTTTAAATAATTGTTTGATTTCTCATTTTCCTGACTTAAACTTGATAATCAAGGACAATCATGTAATAACATTGCGCTTAAATAGGTATACAATCGAGGCTTCAATTTCTGAAGGGGAAAATCCTTTTTTCAAATTTTCAAAAGGGAATATCGAAACAAGAGATGAATGATTGACAACAATCTATGTGACCTATCTTAATCTGGAAAGTTTGAGGATTCGTTTCTCAAACCTGATCTGAGTTACAGTTTTTCAACACTAAATCTGATGAGCATCGAAAATGAGTCGCCATCTGTTGAAACTGTAACCAATGATTTATTTTAAAACCAATGACCTGAAACATTTTTGAAATCATCAACCTGGTATAGAACTATTTCTCAAAAATAGATGTCAATACGATCTCTAAAATTGCCAATATTTTTTTAACAAAGATCGTCACTTTCAGAAATTGTTATAAGTTATAACCATTAGACTAAAACTTCTAACATCCAATTATTTATGCTGACACTACAATGAAAAATTTTAACTTGCTTTTTTAATGGATCTCTTATCATACGGGTTTGGTCATTAATTATTTCATGAGTACAATGAGAGAAAATTTAAGGGTGTTTTTGGTAAAACTTTAAATATTTCGTTTTCTAAGAATAACAGTAATTAATTTTAGTTACCATTTGTATTTAAAAATTATTTTAACCTTCTCTATATTATTATATAATTTTCTAATTTTAACAATTATATTAATCAAAATAATTAAAAATTTACTTAATTATAATATTTTTTAAAACTTAAAATCATGTCTGAAATTCAGAACATTTAGTTTCACTTGAGATGCGCCCAAAAGGGAGAGTTCAACAAATATTTTCAACTTTTTTAAGATAAGAAAAAGTTTATTATTCCACAAAATTAATAAATACCAGAAAAGACTAAAACGAAAGTTTCTATTCATTCATCAAAAAATTAATGTTAATTCAAGCCAAAAGTGTTTTTATGTAAACAAGAAACATTCAAACCTGTCTAATATTTTGATGAACTGATGAAATATTTTAATTATAACGCCATTACTAGCCATTCATTTTTTTTCTCCGAATATTTCAAACAGATTTATTTGTAACTGATCAAGCGTTATATAAGGTTTTTTAAAATGACAATGGTCAACAGAGTGCTAAGATTGTACTTGCAAAATTCACAAACAATTTATCTATTTATTTTATAAGAATACGAATAAGAATTAGAGACTGATTTTTACTGTTTAAGAGCCACTTTTTCGATGTCGGACTAACTTATTGCAAGGTAGATGTAATCTTATTTATATTGACATTGTAACTGGCTAAAGCAAGAATATCGACGGGGTGACCATCTAAACCTGATTACTGGATCAAGTGACCAATTAGAGCAAAATCATTTTAGTTGGAAATATTTGGTATTTTTGTTAATTTAAAATCTATTATTTATTTAGTTTTAAGCTTTTGGTAAATTGAACCTTAAATTTTGCAAAGGCGTCGTTTGAATATCAGAGCCCAAGAAAGGTCTAGTTTTTATTTTTAAGTAAAATTTGAAATATTTTTACAATTGTTTTGTTTTATTTAAAATCTTTCTTATAAAGATGTCTTTGAAAACCGCCTTTTATGATGAAGTAGTAATAAAGATACCAAAGAGTTGAATGTAATTTTAATTTCAGTTTAATTCAAAACATTTTTTTTTTGTAATTTAGGTAACTTTTTATTTTAAATTTAAAGGATATAACAACTAAAAGAAGAACATAAATTCTTCAAAAAAGGTCGAAAAACAGATATTTAATAAAATGGTTTGAGAACTTTCGAATCGAAAACTAAATGATTAAGACTATTTTCGAAAACAAGATTTTTTTTTGCATGGTATTGGAATAAGCCTTATAGTGTTTTTTTTAATATCAAATTTAATGTTATTCTCCAATCAATATAATAGAATTGAATGCATTTTATTTACATTTCATTATAGTTTATACTATAAATTCTATAGCGAATGAAATTGTCATAAAATCATTAGATTCACATTTAAAGTGTAATTATAATCGATTAAAGTGATTATTAGAAATTTGGTTTTGAATCAAATTCTGAAACTTTACTATCGATTGACTCGTTTTATGGCTTTCAAAGTGGTTTGAATAAAAACAGAAAATTCAATTCTTATCAATTGAAAAGATATCAATTGTTTTACATAATGCCGACAATATATACAAAAAACAAAATATTTAATTCATGAAAATATTTTTATATCTAATTGTTTTTAAAATTAAATTATCTTATCTTTTAAGCATTTAATGTCAAATCAGTATATTTCTGATAACGCTTTCAATGATTTAATTTTTTTAAAATTTTCTCCAAATGAGGTGAAAGTTTGTATCTCTAAGAAAGCAAAACAAATTCAACTGATTTTTTGTGATTAAATTTCAATTTGAATTTGTTATCGATTGAAATGTTTAGAAAAAAGTTTAGAGCAAAGGAGTTAATCGTTTCATTGAATGAAAGAAAGATGTTATCCGATGAATAAATAATAAGAATTAGGTGACAGACCTGGCGGCTAAATGTAGATAAGTCTGTCCATAGTTGTCGCGTTCCGTCAATGAAGTGTCTGTATTTTGAAGAAGCCATGAAAGGGCAGTCAGTTTACCGAAGGCTGCGGCCTCGTGTGCCGGCAGAGCACCGCTTTTGTTGCGAATCGTAGCACTCATATGACAGGAGTTGACCAGAAATTTTAATATTTTACGGCTTCCATTTCTGGCCGCGTAGTGAACAACATTTGCCCCGAAGTCGTCGTTTATGAGTTGCGACCGCTCCAGAACTGATTGCATTGACTATAAGTCCAATTATTCCACATTTCAATACACTTTTAATCCACAAACAATAATAATGATTCCGACCTGTAAAGTTTGGAGGTCACCCTCTCGGGCGGCCACCAGTGCCTGGTGTAGAATTGCCACCTCCTGCATAACTAAGGGACCAGATTTTTGGTCACTATCAGCACCAGAATTGCAATTTTATTCACTTTCTTTAAGATATTTCCGATCGAAATACTCTGAAAAGTTTTGGAATTATTTTATTTAAAACTTTGTGATTGAATGATAAGAAAACAGATAAATCTGACGATAAAAGAGAACAGAATTATTTCGCATTATATCTGGAAATGATTTTCGGTCTGTTTCTGTTCATAACATAAACTCATTTTTCAATCTTAGGATTGAAAAAATTATTGGTTAATAAAAGTTAAAAATAATAACTTTGAAAATGTCGTGTATTTCATACATTCAATTCAATGATTGGCTTACCTTTAGATTGAGTGCTATTCCTGAGCATAGTATGTGTGACACAATAGAAGTCGTAAACGAATTAAATTCATAATAATTTCCAATTCAATAATTATTTATAACAAAAACATTTAAATAATTTTCACATTCAATTCAAAACCAATGACATCGACGACTATGAAAGCGAAGGAAAACTTTGCAAAACTGATGCAAACGATGAGCGAAAGAAACACAGAATAAGTTTCACAATTGGTTTTGAAAATCTGGAATTCCCAACAAAATCGTGTATTCAGACATGTTTTCGACTTCCAAGTGATTTGATTTGTCGTAAAACCAAATCTCAAATCTGAAAAATGTATTAATATATTAATAATCGATGCAAACAGTAGTAGTCTCGGAGCAGATGACGAATTTTTTGGGTCAGTTAACAGTACTATAACTGATTTGCCGCAAACCTATTGGAGCTTAAAAAAGACGATCTGAGAGACACATCAAAGTCATTGCTATAATGGGCATAAAGTGCTGTTCAACTGATGAGTGCTCTGTTATAATCATATGCACGCAAGAAATGCTGTCATTCCGTTACCATTGTTTTGTGAAATACAAATTAGCAGAACATTTATTAAATTAGTCGAAGAAATTCGTTCACAACTAATTAACAATCGATTCAATTCTACACTTATTCTGAGTAAACAAAAAGTGTTATTTTAATGGACAACCAGTTTTTTCAATACTTTAGAAGGAACCAAATCTTTTAAATTAAAGCTCAATTCAAGACTACTAATCAAATAAAGACTTTTAGACTTCGGTCTACAATTAAAAAAAGGTTGGCTAAAAAACTAGTCCTCGACTATACAAAAAAGTTATTCAAAGGAACACCACATTAGTTGTTCTGATTTCTTCAATTTCTACTAATGCAGTACTGGTTTGTGCTCTAAGAACTAATATTAAGTGTATTTCTCTCTTTTATTTTTATTCTTGCATTTCTTAACAAACCATGAAATACACGACTAATTATTATAGAAACATATATTCAAGCAAAAAAGTTTCTTTAATTCCTTTTTTAGACAACAATTTCACTAAAAAAAGTTTCAGAAATTTTAGATATTTTAGATATGGAAAAGCAATCTAAATGTTAAGTTAATTTTTATATCCAGTAAATTAATTTTAATTGTTTTCAATTTAGATTAGGTTAGAAAATGTGATTTATTATCTTTTTTTGGCAAACAAAAGAAAAGTACAAAACATAGCCACAAGACTTAAAAATTGAAATCCAGGAATAAACTGCTCTAAAATATAACAACTCATTTGAATTCCTCTAATTCAGTACCGGTTTATGAAAATTAACTTTATTATTATTATTAGCTTGCATACCAGAGGGTGTGCAAGGATAGGCCTGGCAAATTTCAGACATCCAGAAATTTATTGTTTTTGTTTTGATTAGCAGGTCTTAAAAAATGCCAATTGTGGTTACAGTGGAATTGTGATATTAGCAAGATCATATTATATTACCTGAGAGATTGACCAATTTTAGTGAAGGAGTAAACCTGTTTTTGCAAAGTATGCGCATCTCTGTTATGATTAATGGAAAACAACCGAAACTTTATTTCTTAATTTGAATATAACTGAAGCAAAGAATGAATTCTCTTAATATTAATTCTTTATAATATGACTGACTCTTAAGCTCTGAATAGAAAAATGCATTCAAATGGATAATAGACTTAAATATTATAAATGGATTTTTTCAAATTTCTTGAATTTTAAGTCTAAAATTCGCTTAAGTAATGACATTTTGGTTGAATTTTTACACTTACGTTGAGAAACAGTTAGAACAGGGCCTGGAGTTGTAGGACAATTTAATTGAAATTAAATATGTCTGGAAATCAGATGAAAATCCTATAGTGTTTTGACTTTTGTTATCTCATCGACGATAATATTAGAAAGTAGTCTTAACCCACTTTGTAATCAATTAGAGTCTATAAAATGGTTGCAATGCATGGTTTAATACCGACTTTATTTCGATTAAATTGTCCCTACATTTGCTCTTTGAATAATAAGCGCCGATCTGACAATTTCTCACTTTATTATTAATATTTTTATATAAAGAGCGTTAATATACTGAATAAAAAACTAATGACTTAAAAATTGCAAAAAACACTGAATTAATATCAAATTAAGTAATTTTCAGACTAATGCTGAGAGTCTGTCGCCTGAATCGGAATTCATAAATTCAAATACATTTTTGCATTTAATTCAAATCTAATCTATTCGTTGCGAAAAGATTTATCAAACAAATTGTTTTCAATTCCTGTTCGTCAGTAAGCGTTATATTCCAGTCAATTGGTGTCATTTAATACCATTTAAAATTCATTGAATTATTTATTTAAGTCAATAAAATTTCATTTTTGACATTTTTTTAAGAAAGCAAATTTTTACTTCCATTGAATCACAAAGTCTTTGGATTTTGTTAATTAAATTTTTATCGACGATTCTATTTTAGATATTCATTGAAGTATGCAATCAAATGAGATCTAAGCGGAAAACAGACATTTCTTTTCAATTGAAGTTTTTGCCAATAAATAACTGAAAGGATCGATTTTTACTATTTTTCCAGTCAGGTTGGTAACAATTGTACTAAGTTTATGAGCTCGGAAATTTTTCAAACAATTGAAATGAATTGACATTTTTACAAAATTATCATTTTTATGATCTCTTAATGAGGTTATGAGGACTTCAGTGACAATTGTTTTGTTGATACAAATAAACACCAGTTCTTACATTTCCATAAGAATTCAATCGATTCCCAAACATTTTTGAAAAATTAATGCAAATATATTCCAACAATGGATGAGGTTTTGTTTTTCGCAAATTTTCAAGTAAAACATTTCTGCGATAAACCGAATTTGTTATGAAAAACCTTTGACTAATTACCGCCACTTAGTCTTTCTTTTGTACCGTTTTCTCGCAAATATTGTCATCCATTTAAAAGCAATCACCTTATCGAGGGTACTTTCCTAGTTGATAAATCAGTAATATTCAAAGAATATTATCATAGGAGGTCCAGTAAACAATTTTTTTTTCTAGATGAGTTATATGTGAAATTTTTAAAACTTTGATTGTGTTTTTAGCTCAAGGGACCTGAACCTTTTTCAAATCAAAACTTTGACTTGTCAAACTCTGCTCGTTGAGTAGGAGCGTCCTTGAAAAATTCTAGAAGGTCCATCTAGATTTTAAAAATCAGTGTTTCGGGCTATTCTTCATTTAAATCTTGATAAATAAGTGCATAGGAAATAAATTGCTGCCTCAAACAACTTTTAATAGGTACAATAGATTTTTAAAGCAAATATCACGTTCTTTCTTGATTGGGTGTTTAAGAGGATATTTTAACAAAAATCTGTTTTAATCGCTTCGATTTAAAATTTAGAACCATCCAGGTCCAGGTTAATTATGCCATCCAACAAATTGAAATCAAAAACGTTTCAATATTTCTTATTTAAAATTTGAATGGATAAGTCAATTATACGATTTTCTTAATCACTGATTTGATTATCATTGTATGCAAGGGAACAAGGTGAATAATTTTAAAGGAAATATTTATTGACTGAAACAAATTTATTACAAAAATTTAATGAACAAAATATTCAAACATTTTCCGCATTATTTGTTCAGAAAAATTGCAAATTGTATTCAGAAAATCAATGGTTTTGTTTTATACCGATATAAATAAGTCATTTGCATAACTAAACGTTATTATTAACATAAATCTAATTATTCAATTCTTGGTGGTTGACTCCAAAACTTAATCTTATTCATTTTGTTGTTTATCATAAAGGATAAGATGTCCGGAAAAGCCAAACTATTTTGCCAGGGAAATATGCACTTTGAAAATAAACCGACTTACATATCTAATAAATTTATCAAAAATTCAACAATTGACCCAGGGAATAACTTGTACACGAATAGGGTGGTTATGCATTTTTGAAAAATTTCAAAAATTGACTCGCTCACTCAAAGCATTGCTATTCTGTTACAGTTGTTTTCTGAGATTACCAAAAATCCGTAAAAACAAACTTTGTTTTGAAATTTGAAAAATTTGTATCTTGAAAACCAAAGAACTCTGATTGAGCTGAAAACTCTGTGAACTATTTATTCTATTTTATCCCTAGTATAGTTGGGGGATATCCAAGGCATAATGTTTTAAAGTAGGAGTATGAAAAGTTGAAGAAAAGCCAAATTGTATAGAATCACTTGGATTAGTGGCTTTTATATTTGTTGCTACTAATCCAAAGTATTCCAGAAAATCATTCCCAGAACCTAATGAGAGGACTAACCAGGGTTGGGACTGATAGCAGACTACTTTCAGTGATAAATGGTTTCGTTTCTGTTCCATATATAATGAATTTATAAAATTTGATAATTTAATATTTTTAAAATTGTTTTTAATTAAAAGTTTTAATTAGTTAACCTACTGCCATTTTTAAACAGCACACAATACTCCTGTAATAAAACATTTAATAGAGATATTCCCCCAGCTATATTCATTTGCATTTTATTTTTGCAATTTTTCATTATATTATTTGCTATATTCTATTATATGCCTCTCTTTACTTCTGACCTGAACTGTGAAAAGAGCCCATCATTAGGTTTATTAAAATTTGCAAGCATTTAAAAAAACAAATAGCAACTTTATATAGATATAGATCATTTAAAAATTTCAACTGCCTTTAAAACTTACCATAAATAATATAAAAATAATCGTCAAATAAGGTAAAGTGAATGAAAAGTTCAAATCTCAATACTAATATTAGGCCTTCAATTTAAACTTTTCTCAATTACAAAGTTTTTAAAAATAAATAGCTTTGAAAAGCTATCAAAATTGATTAACGAATCTATTGAAAGATGAATAATAATCACAAGTTATTTTCAATCCATTTAATTTGTCTTGTCAATTTCTAACTAATAAAATTCTCTATTAAAGAGTTGACTAAAGAATGAGTTGTCAGCGACTGAAAATAAATTTCTAATTTGATTATGGATTGTTAAGGGACCCAGTCCTATTTCATGAGTAAGAGTAATCAACTTTGACATGTTTAGCTATTATGTGATAAGAAAATATCAATTACAACAAGAAAATAAATTGTTTTATCTTCACTAAAATGTTTGCAAACATTCATTAATTATTGAGATCAATGGAAAAATCAATTTGAATAAATAATAAGACAATTATTTTCATCCCAACAAAACGATATCACAATTAAATCAATTTTCGTTAAAGTCTTCGATGGAAAATATCAATCAAATGAAAAGAATAATTAGTGACTTAAGTGAAATGAAGTTTTGAGTTAAACGCTTTCTTTAAGCCCCAATAACTACATAGAAAGCCAATAATTGGAAATTATTTTTATCTTATCTTAAGAAAAATTGAAATTAACCCTAACAATATTTGAATTTTATGTTAATTTCATTCACTTACCATTGCTTTCATTTATAATAGTTTTTTCAATTTTAAAACTTGGTTAACAAAAGAATAATCACTTCATTGATCACTTTATGACAAACAAAAAACAAAACTTACATTTCACTGTTGTGTTGAACTTTCTTTGCTTGAATTTCAAGTAAAAATGAGTCGGAAATAAAAACACTTTTAAGGTTTTAACGAATTGTTGACGAATTTTCTTTAGTTACGAGAATATCTTAATAGAGATTTTTGACATCAAATAATAGCAAACTATAATTTCAATTCGTGTTCTCATAGAATGCAATCATTCGTAAAACCTGTTCATTGTTTGACTTTTCATTTTCGATGCAATCGTCCGGTACTTCAATTTGAAGGTTTTCCGAAGAGGACATCATGTGAACGATGGGACACTAACCTCTCTAATTTAATAATAATTCACTAAAATAAATAATTGGTTGGAAAGGCCGGTACTTAAGGAGGAAAGTGAATCCCTTTCGTTTAGAGCAAATACAATTATGAACAAACACTTTCCTCATACTTGTTGTCTGTCCTCAAACATTAAATTGAGCCTATCATCAATTAACAATTGTGTTTAAGCAAAAATGAGATGAGAAGCTCTCTTCATTCAAATTATAGTAATCAATGTTGTCCTCTGATTAAATTAGAAAGTACAAAATCTTGATAATTAGGAGATTACATTAGAATATAGGGATTAATAGCACCAGTTTTGAGTCCATGAAAATACTAATGAGTTTTAAGCGATCGTCTGAAATCGTTTAAAAAGATTATTCAAATGAATTTAAAATTGTTTTTTTCTGACTATCTTTAGAAAGACAATTAACATTGACTTTGAGAAATGGTTTCGAAATTATCGAGATAAGAAAACCAATCGATTAGTTGATAAAAAAACCAATCAATCATTTGTGAGAAATTGAAAAAATTTGGAAATTCTTTGCATAATAGAAATGATGCTATTATTTTGAATCAGTTGTGCATAAAATTATTCACAATTTTATGATTATATTGACTGAAAAAAATGACAAAATTTTCGTCAAATAATTATTGATTAACTGTAATAATAGTTGTCTTCTATTGGAAATTATGCCAATTTGTGTTCACGTCTTCTCGTTTGTCAATTATAGTCATCTATTCATATTAATTGCTGTTAATTACTTGTGATCATTTAAAAAAGCCAAAAAATACAAAGAAGTTTTGAATAAATTTGAATAAAAAAATTAATCACTAGAACCCTTTTGGCTAAATATCAAAATTTAAAAAATTATAATCATATGAGTTGATAAACTTGTGTTTTACAATCAGTTTCAAAATCTATAGAAATGTTTAGTTATTTCGGAAAGACCTTCTTTTGTAATCTTTTAATCATGTATTTTTTATCAATTTTAGAAAAAAATATTATCCTTAACATTTTTTTGCTGGTTTCTAAAAATTTTATTCATCAAAATGATAACGACTTATGACTTTCCCCCTTCCAAGAGATATATAATATTCCTGATTAATTCAGAACTCCGACAAGTTATTGTCAATAATGGAAGTCATATTTTTGCCAATTATTGCCAATTACTACAATTGGTTTATTAATGAACTCAAATAAAATTGAATTTATTAGTCAAATTATATAAGAGATGTCATTTCTTTCTTTTTCTTTTTTCATAAACAATTTTAATCGGTTTGTCAAAAAATTGTTCGAACCTGGTAGACTATCGTCATCTAATCTTATCTTCAAATATATTCTATCTTCTATCACTAACCAAAATTATCAAGGTTTTTTGTCATTAATACAATAGTTAATTAAAGTTCACAATTTTAGGAAAAACCTATCAGTCAATCGGCTGAATATACAGTCATTTGCAAAGAACTGGTTTCGACAATAATCCTATCGATCGATAACTTTCAAAAAAACTTTTCATTTATTGATTCATAAACTATTTATTAATTGCATATAAGTTAGGCTCAAAAGTTTAAAGACGAGATGTGCAAGAAGTCAAACAATTATTAGTCATCCACAAAAAACATGAAAATTATCCAGATGTAAATAGATCTAGCTCATTACTACGAACCATAAAACTAACTCACCTAGTATCCCTAAAATGATCCTGTTCAATTCTAATGATAATGAATGATCTGAAATAAATTGGTATGCCTTGATCATCTCCGCTAATACAGTCTATAATTAATTCTATAGACAACTGAATATTTTAATATCTTTTCGATTAATTGATCTGAATTTATATTCATTGATATGAAAGGCATAGAAAATATTATATTTAAAATTCGTAAATCGATTGTTCGCCTGATTTGAACTTAAAATTATTTTTAAAAGTCGTCATTTGATAGCTTTGGGATATCATTTCAATTGAATAGAACGGTGGGGCCGATGGCTCTCCTATGCATCCAATTATTGACTAAAAATATTGAGCCACTGAGATGTTAGGACTACGTAAGCAAACAATTTGTTAAAATTATTGATATTATTGCAACAAAATTTCATTGATAGAGAACTTCCTTTTGTCGAACTATCGATACATTTCATCCTTAAGGAAGTTTACTCATAAATCTGATTACAACTAAAGTGTGGTTTAAATCTAATTTTTACGTCGATTTTTAACTCAATCCTATATACACTTTATTCAACTTTTATTCAAAGAAATTACAAACAATTTGTTGGAATAATAGATTCCTTTCCGTCTCATATAAAGTATGTCTCATTTGATATGATATTTGATTTCTTTTTCATTTATGTAATGTAGTGTTAGTTCTGTTTTGTTTAAAACTTTTAGTTTTTTTAACTTTTTTACTAAACTTTACTAAAGATAATCGATATAAGTATTGGTCACAGAAATGGCAGATAATCTGAATAATAACTGCAATAATAATGAGACAAAAAGAAGTGATATCTATAACAACAACGAATTTGTATTCGACGAAAGCATTCGACCTCTTATTTCCATGAGAATCGATGAAGAGGACAACCACTGGAGCAGCACATCTACAGCACAGGGCGAAAAGAAGAGTGAGCCAACTGTCCGCAACAAATTCACTGCTTTCAGGTAGTCTTTGATATTCATTTCTTAAAACTATTTTCAATTTTATTTCAATGGCATTGAAGTAAATGTGTATTTGAAAGACATTTGATCGTCAAATGGTTTAATATCGAGTTGTTTTGTTGGACTGTCCGTCAAAACTACTGAACGAATGCCATTTCAGGCTATCCTCAGGTTATTGTTGTTTACTCTGATATCATTGTCGGTATAATTGACAGGAATATCGATGAACTTGAATATAGACTAAAAGCCAAATACATCACTCACTCATCTGTTAAGTAATTTTCAAGTTCTTACTATCATTTAGTGGTATGGAAGGTATGCAAGGTCAAACAAGCCTTTTCAGAATGACCCTCTAATATCAAACTTGTTGCTTTTTTCACATAATAAGGGGATTTTCAATTATATTAATTCCCAGGTCTCGCCTTTAATTCTGATCTAAACTAGGTCCTTTTGAATTGAAATTTGGACCTGCATAACATCTTTTTTATAACTTCAAACATTTGAAAGCTTTTAAACTATTTGAATGTTTTATTAGTTATAGCAATAGAGCTCAAAATGTTTCCTTGTGATTCAAATAAAATTAACCAGATTATTTTATATAAAAAACTGAATATGTGCTTATTTGTTAAATTATTATCTCTATTCTAAGCGTTTGACAATTTTATTCGCAAAAAGTATAAGAATTTAAATGGAAAAATAAATTGGTTAATCCTACTTCAATCCTTTCTATTTTTGGAAATCAGTGTTTTAGGATAAGACCATGCAAAAATACTCTTAATAATATCCTGGATTAGAACATTTATGAAATAAAAAGTTAGTGCTGATTATCTGAATTTTGCCCAAGATAATTTGCACTTTCAGACCTAATGATTTCGATTAGTTTTTATCTGAACTCTCATTGCTTAAGCATTTTATCTAATCTCACTTTGAATGTGACATTTGAAGGCCTTTAAAGTGTAACTAGTACATCTCAATCAAGACTCACAAAATTTCGGGTATTTTCGAGCTTGAGTTCAATTTTCTTCCCTAAACATTTGAGCCAATTGAAAAATAGGCTGCTGTTGCCATGCTCGTTTTCATATTTACAGCATTTTCAACTAGATTACCAACTTATCGCCTCTCTCTCTCTCTCTCTCTCTCTCTCTCTCAAAAAAAAAAACAAAAAACAAAAGCCATAAACATTAGGTTGCCTTGGTACATAAAAGTAAACTGGTTACATTTCGAGATCAAGCCTAATTTTTAAAAATTACTTTTCAATGTAATAATTGCAGACCAGTGAATACATGTTTACAATAAAATCCTGTCTATCTAATTTTTATTTTAAAAATTCAATGTCAACTTGGATCTGGAAATGCGTTCGCGTACAATAATTTACGGACAATTGCCCTACAGACAATTGCCTATGGACAATTGTATTCCGGACAATTGCCATGTGATCCGCATTACCCCAATATTCTATTCTTTGATTGTATCAAATATTATGCACAGATATGTGTGGCTCTAGAGTTTTAACCTTAACATAACTGAGTGATTACCAATTGTTACTATTCCTAGAATTTTTCAGATTACATTAAACATTTTTAAACATTTGTTTAAACATTAATTTGTTTCTAGAATTAAGAAAAATTTAAGGCCAAAATAGCCCTTTCGTCTTTAAAAATATTTGCTCAAAGTAGTCGACCAAAAACTATGCTCCCTCAGTTCTGCAATTTATTTGAGACTTACTTTTTTGACATAACAAGTCGATTCAATTAAACAGTTCACAGAAAACATAACCAATATGCGTCCCTTTGGACAGGGACTCAAAGAATACATGTTCGATATGGAAAGTTTTAACTCATAAACATTGATCTTATTTGTTAAAAACATTGATCAAACAGAAGACAATTATTTGATAAGATTTAAAACTTTATTTTTAACCAAAAGATTATACGTAGTGCAATTGTCAGTAGTGCAATTGTTCATATGGCAATTGTCTGTAGGGCAATTGTACGTAACCCCTGGAAATGTGACAGTCTACTTTGAGTACCATTGACAACTCAAGCCATAAACAATGTTAAAAACATTGTTTTTGTCACTTATAATATCACAATATAATAGAATTCAATGTAGTTGAGGCTCGTTTTATCCCTCAATTTGCTGAACCGTACTGAGGGCTAAATCTAAACTTGCACTGTATTGTTATGTAATATTCCTAAAAAAGTACAGATATAGTAGTTTTGATGAAACTATTGGTTTAACTCCTGATTACTACTGAGGCAATCGCCTATAGAAAGGTTAGTCACTTGGAGGACAACAAACAGATATAATTGAAAACAATAACTGTTATCATTACGGAAGTTCCAATTGATGACAAATTAAGGGACATTTGTTTAGACAAAACAGAGTTATCTTATTTTCATTTCGATGTCATATCTTTCATATGATTAAAACTTTCCAACATTTGATTTACAATTATTTTGGTTTACACTACAGACAAAACAGTATTAATTTATTTCTATTTATAAGTGAATTAGTTTTTGTAGGAAAACCGATTCGTCGACTATTTATATATAAAACTGAATTGGTTTTCATGAAATTGTTGTTATCCTTTAAATGGGTTTCCTTGTGATAACCCCTACCAAAGACTACAAGAGCTGAACAAAAGTACGAAATCATATTTAATGTGATAAAAGTTTAGAAAGAAAATCATTGATAAAAAAAATCAGTGCTCTTTCTGATGGTCTCCGATTAGCAGCGGGAGTGTTACCACAGGTAAAGGCACTCTAATTTTGTTGAGGAGATAACTAGCATATTCAATGGCAATTTTTCCCTATAAATTCACTGCCTTATAAATAGCTTTTCGCGATTTTTCATTTTAATTTGAAAACTATATGAACTGAGTGTACGACTAAATCCCAACAGATATCAGACGATTCTCATAGCTATCACTACTTTTGCCTCCAATACCGGTTGGGTTTACTTTTTCTTCGTTTACAATTAGAAAAGAAATTTGATTTCCATTAAATGCCAAAGTTTTTAGTAAATTAAAACCATTTAATTCGGTTCAGAATATATCTTAATTGAGTGGAAAGTCAGACAACTGTAGAATTGGAATAAAGGGTCAGTCGTTTTGTTTTAGAGCAGAAAAAGAGTTACTCTGTGTCTCAAAACTAAAGCCCAGTTCACAACAGCTATGAATTCTGTGAATCAATTGCTGGCAAATCATATCTGTGTGGATGAGAGCCAAACATTCGAATCCTTGGAAGACTGTCTCGAGTAAGTACATCACAATTCTGTTAACACTGTCTCACCTATTGTTTATTTTACATCAACATTATTCAAACAAATTCATAGTAAACAAAGTTTTAAATAAAAATGTTTATGATTTGAGATCATTTTACCAAAAATATTAGCAAAAATGTTCTAAAAACAAGTGAAAATAGTTAGTGATGCCTAAAAAATATCATTCAGTTTTGATATATGATTCGTTATTTTTCTAAAACCTTATAAATTATCTGAAAATCCTTCGTTTGATTCAAGGAAAAATTGACTACATTTGAAGTTTACATTATTTACCAGAACTCGTAATCGAATATCTGTTGAACTATTTTTAATTATGCATGTGTTCTACCTTGCCAAAATCCAAAGAATAAACCTTAATTGAATATTCAAATTATAATAATCAAAATGGATTGAATATATGATAAATAAAATTTCCGCTTCACTTAACATTGACCTAAATCTTAGACCATATTATCTGTTGGTCTCAATGTTGTATTGAAAGCAGAATCCATTCGATGTCTGAAACTTATTTGTCGTCTCATCTCTTCTATGATAGGAAATGATAGAAAATAGCCTCTCTATAGAAGACATAACAAATGAATCCAAATTTAGGCCAATTCTTGTCAATCAAATAAGTTGTTACCAAATTCTCACAAATATTGTTCTTATTAATGTCTCATGATAAGATTCTTTTATGAAACCAAAAATACTCCATTTCAAGTAATATTTACTAAATGTTAGTTGTTAGTTCTTGGTTTGCATCATTTTAAAATGATTATTTGACTTCTGTTTACTGTCATTTATTTGACATTTTGTCTAAATGTGGAAATTTATTTTAGAAAACACTTCATTTCAAACTTGATTTGAGGTCATAAACTTGATCATTTTTGAATAAATTTCGATTAAATGTCTCTAATTTTTTGCAATTGTTATTTGAAAAGCACCACATAATTTAGATTTAAGCGATTTCAACAAAATATTTTATTTTTTATCTAAGTATGTTAAAGAAGCACAACAGGGGTTAGTCAACAAAGGGCAAATTAGTGGTTGAAGGTAACTCCAATGTGACCCATTCCAGAAATATCTGGTTTGAATCAGATTCTATAGAATTTCAAAAAACATCAAATCTTATTGACTTATTGCGATCCATAAAGCTCTGGAAAGTTTTAGAATTTTCAGAAAGGCAATTCATTGTGAGCCAATCTTGGCCATTCCTTTTTGCCTGTGATCAAAATGTCTTGATGTTTTGCTAGTATTAATCACATGAAAATAAATTTTTAAAGGAGTTCAAATAATTCAGTTTCCACGAATATTCAAAGATTTGTTCAAAAAAAATTCAGGTATGACGTCATAAATTATGAAGCTTTCCAGTCAAATGATAATAATGATTTTAATCTTCTTAATACTTGATAATTGTGATTATGCCCAGAACAATCCTTAGTCTCACACTGTTTTATGAAGAAAGAAAAAAACAGTTTAAATATTTTTAAACACCAAGTTATGAAAATATGAAATCTAGAGTCTACTAAAGACAATAAATAAATAAAGACTATAAAAATATACTTGTTCCCTAAAACTACAAATCTGGAGAATAGGATATAATTTGAGCGAAATAAATGAAATAAATTGGAGTGGAGGAGCACTTATTCGGCTCTTTTATTCTCTGCTATCACCTCATTTGGCACTAATATTCTTATCGTTTATTTATTTTCTAATTCTAAATATTTCGGTACTAATTTCACCTGAGTTTCGATAATAAAACCTACTTATAATTGAAGTAGTTATTCAAAGTACGAAAGCACTAAATAAATTGATAAATACTCATCGATTGAAACACAAAAGAAATGTGATATTAAATGAAAGAAAATCAATAATTCAGAGCAATGTTTGTATGAGATATGCGAATAAAATCTCCATTAATATAAAAGCGATTGTCATTCAGTCGATCTATTGGTTTGTTTTGTCAGACTATTCACAACTAAATTCTATTTATTCCTTTAATTGTTGTGGAATCGAAACGAAATTCATCCAAATATGTCTTGTATTCTGAAAAGATCGTGAGTTTAAATCGATATCTTTATTATTAATATTATTTAAATGTATCCCATGACCATTTAATTAAAGACGCTTTAAATTATTGATATAAATGTCCTTCAAATTTAATTTTAAATTTTAATTCATTTTTTTATCTTAACCTTCACTGGAGTTTAAGACAAAGATAACGTTAAGACTAGTCTTCAAACCCAATTCTTAATAAATGATGAGTTTTCAAAATAGAAACATTATTTTAGTAATAATTTGATTAAAGTATTTATTGTGTGCAAAACAGGACCTAAACTTGTAAAACATCTCAAAAATATTTGCCACAAAGTTTTGTGAAGAATGCGGGGAATGTCTGAAGAATTAATAATTTGAGACCCAAGCAACGCGAATATGCCCAAGGACAGAGTGAACTGTGGCTCTTATTTTGTGCTTTGAAAAAAAATTAAAAAATCCAATGTGATGCTCGACTACACTGTTGATAATTTCCAGTTGTTTTTCCTCATCCTTTCTAATAAATCAATTAATTTTATTGCACTTCAATAGAAACTAGTATTTAACTAAAATTAAACCTTTGATTTAAAATGATATTTATCGTGCTGGTTCATAATGGTTATAATTTTTTTAATCTACTAAATGAACTGAAAAAATGATTTTTCCTGCCTGACTTTCAAACTATGTAAGACTATAATTATTGGATGAAAATTGAGATACTTTTCCCAAAAGCTCGAGTCTCTGCTCAATAGTTTTGAAATAAGAATAAGATTTATATTAAATGGCTTTTAAGACAAAACTCAAATTACATAAAAGCGAAACGAGTTATTATTATTGCGCAAAATACTTACCAACCAATTGGAGGCCCATTTTATTCTAATTATAATGACTCCAATGTACGTGAATTGTCTTGCAATGTCTGAATCAAATTCACCGGCTCTTAATTGTCGTTCACGTAAACACTTATTCTCGTCATTCGTTTTATTCAAAGACATGAAAATCAATTATTAGTCGTTGTATTGAATAAGAATTTGATAAAAATAAAGCTTCCAGCTCTTTTGATTTTGGCACAAAGTTTAAAGTGATGGTAAAAATAATTTGATCAATTTGATATATAACTTTCTATCAAAACAAATCCAACTTAATCAAATTTGCAACATATCTATTTTATTCAACTATGGTTGAGAACACTATTTATTGTCAAATTATGTTTGATACAAATTCATCAGGACAAATTTAATTAATTATTTTTGTATTGCAGACGAACTCGCAGTCTTAATGCACCCAGTCCTATCTACCAGTTTGGCCCTTGTGGTCGTATTATGAAAAATTCGACCATGGTCATGTAAGTGAAATCATTAAATTTATAATATATTCTAGTTTTGACTAAAGATTAATCTGTGAAAGAAATGATCTGATATTAGAGTGAAATCATAGATAATGAGTGATTGAATGACTTCCTGATCGGAGAATGCATTCAAAGAATACCCCATTAATGTATCTGACAATCGATATTCAAAACCAATGCCATCGATAAGAAGCAAACAGTAGTTCATTGAATGAATGAATGGCAACGGCTGGCATTGGACCGGTGGCTGCCATTCACCCACTGACCCACTCTTGACATAAAAGCAATCCGGAGCCGGGAAGTGGGGGTCACTTATCCACAAATGCTCTTGTAATCAGTGGCCATACAATGCAATGTCACCGAACTGTTTGTTTATTAACCTTTTATATTATTTTATTTGATTAGTCGGACTGTTATACTATACTTGACCTCTCTATTAGTTACCCTCTCCTTTACTACAGTAATGTAGAGTTTAATTAAATAACTTGTAAACAGTCAGTGCTTAGCATTCTTCTGATATTGAAATTGTTTGTCAACATTCAAAGTCTCAAATTATATAATTTTGTTGACATTAATTCGTCGCTTAAGTGTTCAATGATTTTAAAAGAAAAATTGCCTTAATGGAAGTTAGATAATGATTAATGATTTTCTGATTGTCTCTCCGATTACTGGCTATTAATGGAGAAGAAAGTCAAAGACAAAAGTTTATACTTGCAATTTTTGTGATACGTAATTACTTCGGATGCTTTAGGAATTTTGTAACATTTTTAGCCAATAATATTAAAACTATTAAATACTGGTTTTTCCTCGAATCAATTCAATTTCCATCACGTAATAAATCACATTTTTTTTCAATTTTAATGCATTCAAACGGGAAATTTTAGTCGACAATTATGTTAACAAAAATTGATAAGAGAATAACTAAACGAATGGAAGCAAATTATTCTAACTTAACATAAAATCGTGAAATTATTTTTTATTTTTCCTTCAATTAGATTTAAAATAAAAAAGTTTTGAGATTATGTCTAAATATCAGATATTTTTCTTATTGCAATCGTTATTAAAATAATAATTTAATAAAAGCTATCGTCAGATCGATTGGTGTAATAAATCACAGAAACGATTATTGAGTTTAATAGCGGTCGTGACGTCCACTCAAACGCTGTGTTCGTCAGTAGTTTTGAATCCCTATCCGAAGTG
This sequence comes from Euzetes globulus, assembly GCA_034695525.1. NCBI lineage: Eukaryota > Metazoa > Arthropoda > Arachnida > Sarcoptiformes > Euzetidae > Euzetes > Euzetes globulus. The sequence continues at coordinate 58,658 of JAQIWP010000001.1, forward strand.
AACAACTCTTTAATAACTTGTCAGAGAATGGCCTTAAAGACTAATTAGTTTCTGATAACAATTAGAGATCAAATGTATATAACTTTACAGTAAATAACGATAGCCTTCGCTAATCAATGATGAAATGGAGCGATAGGCGGGTTATCAGCGCTCCTGCGATGCATTTCATCTCTCAAATTAACTATCATTAAGACCAACACTCCCTCAGATATTTTACATATTATTTTCGATTTTTCTAAATGTCTTCGATAAGACATTCCTACAAATGCCGGTTCATATAAATACAGAATAATTTCTCAATTCTTCGAATCATTTGATTTTGGATTCGAATTATTTATTTTCATTTTACCCTTAATTTATTTTATCAAATGTTTTGAAGTATTTATATATTAAGTTACAATGAAGTTTACAAGACTACAAGAGAAAATTCTTCTGTAAGTATTGAAACCATTCCATAAATCTATGATTAACTCATTTATTGGTTTACTTTCACTTAAAACCCAAACATTAAGTTCATATAACATTCGTATAAATCTGTTTATTTTTTTCACTCTTTTAATAAACAGAACTAAATTTTTCCTTAACTATAAAAAAATGATAATTAGATAACTTTAAGTATGACCATAATTGTCACTTTTCGGGTCAATAAACGTTTAGACAATTTTAGCTCAATAGTAATAATCAGGTACCTTTACATAACATAATTGCTTTAATGTTATGTTTGTTCTAGGACAATTCAAGATCCGGCCAGTCAGCGGCTGACTTGGAATAAGCCTCCACTCAGTGTTCTTGTGATTAAGAAAATTCACGACTCGCTTGTGATTCAGCCGTTCATCGATTTGGTTCGTTGGCTTATTTGGGTATTTCTCTACTTTTCTACTTTTATTACTTCAATTATTACTACAATTATTTTATAACCAATTAAATGTTTGACTCATAGGAGAAAAAGATGTCCGTTTATGTCGAGTCCGCTGTTATGGAAGACCCACAGCTCAAGAATAACCCACTGTTTATTCCATTCAAAGATAAACTGTGCACTTTTAAAGAAGGAAAGGACGACCTGACAGACAAAGTTGATTTCATAATTTGTCTGGGAGGGGACGGCACTCTCCTCTATGCCTCTTCACTGTTTCAGGTTATTTTCACTCAAATCAATCATTTATTTATAATTTAGTTTTTGGTATAAATATGTCGCAAATGATTGAAAATTCATTTTTAATAAAATTTAAAACTTTGATTTGTAAACTCCAACAGCAAAGTGTGCCTCCAGTGATGGCCTTCCATATGGGTTCACTCGGCTTTCTGACCCCATTCGAGTTTGACAACTTCCAGGAACAAGTGTCTAATGTTCTTGAAGGTAATGTTCAGCTCATTTCAGAATTTGTGTTTACCTTATATTATGAATGGTCTGACCCTTAGGACACGCGGCTCTCACTCTGAGAAGTCGACTTCGGTGTCAAATTGTTCGCAAGAATGAGACCATAACTGCAATCGAGAAGGTGTCCAAACAGAATAATCTTCACTTAGTTCTGAATGAGTTGGTCATAGATCGCGGACCTTCTCCTTATCTCTCAAACATTGACCTCTATATCGATGGCAAACATATCACAACAGTTATGGGCGACGGCCTCATTGTGTCGACTCCGACTGGAAGTACCGCCTATGCTGTAGCTGCCGGGGCTTCTATGATCCATCCAAGTGTTCCCGCAATTATGGTGACTCCTATTTGTCCGCACTCGCTATCATTCCGCCCTATCGTAGTTCCAGCCGGGGTTGAACTCAAGATATGTGTTTCGCCCGACTCTCGTAACTCAGCCTGGGTCTCTTTCGATGGAAGGAACAGACAAGAACTACAGTTAGAGGACAGGTGAGCAAACTGCTGAAACTATCTTGCAATTATTCTAATGTTTGCCTCTAAACTAGTTTGAAAGTGACCACATCCATATATCCGGTTCCTTCGATCTGTGCAGAGGACCAGATCGCCGATTGGTTCGATTCTTTGGCAGAATGTCTTCATTGGAATGTCCGTAGAAAACAGCGACAATTCGATGAGTTCTCGGATTTGTTGCACAGTTCCAGCAGTGACTCACTCGATAAACAACATTACGATAGTATTGAGAGTTGATTTCCATTCACTCTCTAATCAATTGTCGAACCCTTGCCTTTAATATTGATATTTATATATATTTTACATTTAAATTCATTTTTATCACTGGTTTTATCATTTTTTAAAAATTTTGTTATCACTCTTCAGTTTTTCTATCAATTGGTTTGCAATCTATTTAGTTGTTTGCGACGATTTTGCTCAACAAATACTGAAATTGTTTTTAATCATAACTTCAATTATGTTTTCACTAAATAACTAAACAGTTTTGAATCTAAAATATATTTTTATAATTAATTCAAATGTATATAAAAATTTCAAAATTTATAAACTTTCAAATCTTAGAAACAATGAATGCCTTCGAAAGCCTTATAAAATTTATTTTACAATTTAACACTATTATAATCAAACCGTTCATGCAAAATAGTTGATACAAATTGACCTCTTTTAACATTAAGTCCATGGTTTCTATGATTTAGTTTATACAATTTGCATTCTCAATTGCACCTTGATTATAATAGACTTAAATTATATGAATTGCAGGAGTATTTATCAGAATTCAAACAATTGAAATAAAAAATATTTAATATTCTCTACAAACATTTAATACAATTACAATAGTTGTAGTTTGATCAGGCTTAGATTAATTTTATAAATAAATAAAAATAGCCATCACTATATTTACCTATATTTACAAATTTTTTTAACAAACTAATGAAAATAATTATTGTTATTATCGATAGAGCAAAATGTGGATCATTTTTAATCAATTTTCAGAACAACTAGGCATGTACCTAGTTGCAATTTTAAACACCTTTTGCACGTTTTGTATGAAAGCATTGCATAACTGTTTTGACGCTCATATTGTCTGTGTTTGGGTTTTAAACAATTTGTTTTGAAATGTTTTGATTAGAAATAAAATTTGTGACTTTAATTGAAGATGAGTTCAAAATATGTATTGATTGATATCCGGATAAATATCACCTAAAAATCGGCAAAATTTGCGAAAATGGTTTAAAAACAATCGATTTTTGCTCTTTTAAAATAATTTTCCAAACTTGGTTTGCATTGAATTTAATTGTGGATCTGTTTTAAGACTTTTCCTTTTTGTCTTCGTCTTTTTTAGCAACTTTAGTAATCTTGGTGTTTGACTCTTGGCCTTCTCTGCCTTGGTCCTCATTTCTGTCGTGGGTTTTAGAAGCGGTCTTTTCCTTCTGTTTGTTAAGGAGCGCCACATTTTCAATCATTTTCTCCAAACGGGTCACTTCATCGAAGTCTCTTTTGGAAGAATAGGTCGGATCAATACCAGTATTGTATTTCTGCTCTGAATTTTTCATCTGCTTGACCACATCGAAGTTGGACAGGTAGTCGCCCTCTTCCGGCTCTGAGTCGATCAAACCACTCACTTCTCGATTTCGGCGCTCATACTCTTCGTCTGGAACTGAATTGGATTTTCTGGGCCTTCGCCTGTCCTTATGATATCGGTGTCCTCCCTTCTGGTCTCTGTCCATTTGAGTTCTTTGCTTCTTATAGGAATTCCTCTGTGAGTCATATTCATCAGGGTTACCAAAATTGCTTACTGTTTCGTAGTCTCTGGTGGTGTCATCGGCGGTATGGGCTGCCATGGAGTCGGCATATCGAGGATTATCGTCTGAAATGTCTTCCTTTTGGCCTAAATCAGAGTCGTGGCTGTTTTGGAAGGTTAGGTCATCGTCGGGTCCATCTGAAGGGGAAGAGTATTCTTTTTCACTATTGTCTGCAAAGTTTTTCAAATTATGCAAAAACTTGTCGAATTTGTTGGCCTCATCCATGGCTTCCCTACCAAATTCTTTGACATCTTTGGCAATACTGCCCTGAGTGCCGCTCCCATCCGACGCATATACTTCTTCAGGTTCTTCTGCTTCTGGTGCTTCGTGCTCTCCTCGGGGAGGGTTATCATTCATTTGTCCATAATCTTTTGGATGTTCCGCTTCATCTTGCTCCTGTTCATCGTTAGGATCTTCATCGTTGGGCTCATCAGGTATAAAGTCTTTCATTTGGTTGAGGGCATCCTTACTCCTGGCCAATTCACTGTCCGAATGCGGGTAATAATAAACCCTTTCAATTGCCTTATAGATCTTTTTTGGCTTTTTTGGAGTTTGTTGTCGAGGGTTGCCATCTGTTCTACCATTGCTTCTTGATGGATGATGGGCATAGTGAGGGTTGTCTGCGTAGTAGTAGTAGTCGGGATCTTCCATCGGCAGACGTCTATCTCCCGGATACTCATCACCTCTTCTTAACTGTGGATGCGATGAGTGGGGAACTGGTTCCTGATTGTATTGGCCATTTGGATAGTTGGAAGGACCGCGGAAATATGGAGCACCAGAATTATCTACAGGAGAGGGTGCCATCAACGGGTATATCATCGGGTTCAGAACATTGGCAGATGCTATCGGAAGCACTTCTTGTTTTTGTTGATTAGTCACTGAATTATTAAATGGTTTAATAACAGCCGCCCTAACCATCAGCTGATATAACATCAAAAGCAACCCAAATGACAATAAATTGGTTTCGAACTGAAAAGAGTTTTGTTTTAAAAATCAGTTCAAGACTTGAATTATGAGATTATTTATCAGTCAATCATTGATTTAATAAAATGAAAGTCTTAATGGCCACCAAATTATGAACAATTGCATTCAAATAACTTAAGCTTAATAAGAGTCCTTATTTGACACCGATCATTCATTTTGCCTTCTTTGATGCCATAAACATTCCTCGCTTAAAATCTATTTAATTAAATTATATTATAATCGATTTTAAACACTCAAATAAAAATCGTGAGTTCTTAAATTGAGATATATTAAAAGTCTAACTTTAGAAAAAGGTTGTTTAAGGCATAAATATTAAAATTGAAATATACAAGCTTAATTTGAATTTTATAGCCTGCAATTTAAAGGACCTTTAATATAAATCCTTTATGATGAATTAATCCGAAAAGTTCCTCAAACAACTAATCATATAATTATAATACCAGGTAATAAGATAATTTAATTTAATTCTCAGTTAACAAGATGAAACTCACTTTGATCAACATAATTGGCACTGATATTACACCAAAACAAACAATTGAAACAAATTGAATCGAAATTCGTTGTGAACTGCAGTCAAACAAATACTTACAAAACTTTTATAACATTTCTTTTATAGACCAAAAGTTGGGCCAAAAATTGTTTTATTTATTTTTGTTTGTGTTTTCGCTTCAAAGCAATCCCAACGACGAAATCATCAGCTTTTTTTGTCTCATATATCAATCAAATTACTAATTCAAGTGAAACGACTGCTTCGATAACTAATAGAATTTAATGTGAATCACAGTATTGTATAAAAATATATGTTTTGTCGAATTAAAGTGAGAGGAAGTGCCATTCACTGCGAGAACACCACTAATTCGGTTCTGATTCTCTAATTGCCAGTCATTTATGTTTTATGAATAAGTGGTAAGAAGTGAGAAAACACGGAAATAGTGAATTCAATTCAGACAAACCATCGAAATCATTGAGACTTATGTCAAACATTAATTGAAATCATTAACCAATTTATAGCATTCAAAAGCATTTAAGTTTACAATTAATTCTGAATAACTCTTTTATTTATTCAATTATTGGGAGAATAAGAAGAATATATTTTATTTGATTTTTTATATAATTAAGTAATTTAATCAATACCCATAAGATATTCAAGGTATAATCATTGTATGAGTTGCAAGCCTTTAGAAATTCAACATGCATACTTCCGAAAACTACAACTTTTCCATTTAATTTGTATACTCTTTAAAGAAATATATGTACATTGTTCAGTTTACAACATTGATTTATTATTTATTTAAGATTTTATTTATAAATTATATATTAATTTCTTTTATAAAAAATTTGAAATTAAAATTTTAAAAATATTCAAAATAATATAAAAAATGAGTGAATAAGTAATAACCAGTTTTTGATTTCTTACTTTAAGAATAAATAATTGCAAATAACTTTTCTCAGTGAAAAAATAATTAAGAAAGTCATGGGAAGCAAATCAGGAATTTCCTGAGTAGCTATTGATAACTGGGTAGACCTATGTCTCCACTTCCAATCAAGCGTTTCAATAGGCTGACCGGTAAATGTACTATTTTTAGATCCAACTTTGAAGGATCCAAGTCTTCGGTCTCATAACTGTCGCGTTCATTGCTTTTCGGGTAGATTTCTGATCTAATATTTTGAGATTTAATGGAGAATTGAGTGTTTTTATAGTCATTAGAGTTGTCATCATAACAATCAATATCTTCTGGAGTCGAGTAATCGCTCGAATAGTTTGGGTTAGAATTCGATGTGAACTGAGTTTTAGACTCAGTTTTCACATAATTATTGTTCGGAGAAACAGATTGTGTTTCAGGACTATAGGCGGAAGGATTGACAACATAACCATTGACTTGAGGATCAACTCCACTGTTAGAAGGGTTTGATTGAGAAGTATAAGCTTTTGAAGAAAACATTGGCTGGAAATGAGAGGAATCTTCATCTGAAGAGATGGGAATGAATGAAGAGCTTATTGATGGCTTTGAAGTGACATAAATATTTTCATAGTTTTGCCTAAAAATATTTGGCCTTGGTGTATAAGTATTGGTTGGAGTAGTCAATTGATTTGACTGAATTGATCTATCATATGACCTGGTATAAATAGGGGGCGACCGGTACTGAAATTCATTATTCTTATTGGTTATCTCATATTCGTTATTATCTGGATTTTGGTACTTATTGTCATTTTTAATGAATTGATTGTCATCTCTAGAATCAGAGTCAGAATATCGAAAGTTTTCTTCAGGTATTTCTGAACTGTAAGATGAAAGTTGTGAACCATAATTTGATTTGTCATTTCCTCTATTTCTATGAATCACTTTTCCTTCAGTTGAAACACCGAATGGCGAATAATTTTGAAAATGATTTTTGTTTAATGGCTCGGAATTCGTTTTAATTGTATCGACTGATCGATAGTCTGTGTCATCACTTTTCTGTTCGTCATTGAACTTATTCGTTGAATATGTATCGAAAGCCAATTCAAATTCTGGTAGAATTTGTTTCCTCTCCTCTTCTATCGGAAACTTTTGTTGAGGTCTTGAATATGTTTTTTCATTTGATTGCAAGTAATGATTTGGAGTATTAATCAGTTGCGATGACCACTGAGTTTTTTGAGGACTGGAAAAGTCAACCTGATCTTTTGGCTCAGTGTCATATTTGTGTTGCTCTCTTTGACGCAAAACTTTTTGTTGCTCTTCTCTTATATTATACTTCAATGACTTTTGGGTTTGAGTCCGATATCGTTGTATCGAGTAGTTTGAAGCGAGGTCATTTTGTTTTATGTTGTCGTTTATTATTTTCTTCAGCGAGTTGATCCCATCGGAAGTGTTCGCCTGAATTTCTGAAGTTTTTCTCATTTTCGGATCAATTTGTTGGTACGAATTAGTTGACAAGAGCTCCAAAATTGATGGATATTTCGACAAATTGTTGCGAATATATAAAGGAATGGCTACTATTGTTGGCTGAGTTCCAGGTTTCGAGCCACTCATAAGTAGACTTCCGATGTCAGGATTTGTTGCAAAGGAATATCTTCGGCCTAAGCTCGAAGTTACCGCAGGATTAAGTGATGAAAAACTTGTCAATGTCTGCATCCCATTCATACAAACACTTATTTGAATGAAGAGAACCAACATTAAGACTGACCACAAAATGATCTGAAAGACAAATATTCACCACAATAATAAAATCCCTTGATAGTTTTCAGAATAATGTAGCATTCTCGTAATTCTTACCGAACGAATCATTTTTGAGTTATCAATGATTATTTGAAACAAAAAATACTTATAATATAGAAAATTAAACACAATTGAATAGTTGGAATATCTCAACAGTTTTGTTCGGTTGAAAACTTTTAATGACTGGGATGTTAGACATACAGTTAAACATATAGTTCGAGAGTCGGTTAGAAAGGAGTGTTTCAACTTTATTGATCACATTCTGTTCCCCTTTAATAAAGTTATCTTACAATCCAGTTATCAAATAATTACTTCGGAATTCAATACACAGTGAAGTCCTCTTTTATGATTCAGTTCACTGAACTAAAATTTAATATCAAAGTGGACTGACATTGAAAACAGTCACTACTGCCCCATTAAACTTGAATTTACAACAATTACCTAGTCTTTAATCATTCTGGTCAATTTAATATAATTTTGTCAATTGTTACTCTTTTGTGTCATTTTCTTCAAGTTTTCGAATAAAAATTATTCAAATATAAGATTAAACTATTTTTCTGAAAGTTTATTTCGATTTTTCTGAAATTAAAGAAAATGAAAAAAAATTGGAATGGGAGTCCCATTGTGGGAGTCTTATTGAAGGACAATTTATTCAATTTTTTGGTTTATTTATATAAAGAATAAAAATAAAAACGTTTTATTCTACAAATTTGTTTAGAAGTAAACGTAAATCTCGTGATCAGCGCTAAAAAGACATTAAGAATGTCTAAGAATAAGTTTCGCATCACTTGAATCGGTTCATAACAACTATTCATTGAGTAGTTTTGGCTCACAAAGTATTTTTGACAAATAATTATTTATCGAATTTTATTTTTAGACAAATTATTTGAAATTCACTTCTTTTTCTTTCGTGGAATCAGTTCTTCAAATAAGTCCTGAATTGGACTTTGAAAATAATTGGTAATCGATTGAATGAGACAAATGGTGTGGTCTCAGACTCACAGCCTTCCTAGAAAACTCATGTTTTACTTGATGTTACAAAAAACAACATATGTTCGATAATAAAAGCTACAAAGTTTATTAGCTAATAGATTATGTAGACTTGTCTTGATCATTATCTGATACTTCAAACAAAAAACTAAAAGCCATTGTGAAAAAGCCATTTGTTGCCTGCCTAGACCTTGAACAATTCAAACTTTTCCTAAAAACATACATTGGAAGCACAAAATCTAATGATTCCAGGCCTGAAAAGAAGGTGTCCGTGAAATTATTCAACAGTGATGGCAATGCTCTTTCATTTCAATTTCTATTTACAATGAAAATTAAAAATAATTCATTTGAAGATTTTTCAATTATTATAAAGATTACAATACTTTTATTGAAAACATTTGAATTTAATCTGCAAAAGAGATGACGTCTCATTTTTGAATGTCGATAATTGTATGTCCATGCCCAACTTAATAATGTATAAAACTGTAAGGAATTGCGTTATCAGTTGGTTCCCATTGTTTCATAAGTAAACTCAATTGTGTCGAACCAATGAATGTAATAAAATTGTGGTCAATGTCTGAAACAATGTTATTTATTCGTCACGAAATGATGTGCCGAATATGAATCATATTTGGAGTTAGTCTTAGGTTTTCTTCTCTTTTGATCGATAGGAAGGATAAGTCATGTGTTGGAAGAGAAAAATTGAGAGCCTTTGATCTGAAGTTAATATGTCATAAAAGCTGACATCACTCACGCAATTTAGTATTAAATCTGTTATTTTCTTATTTAATTATATATAAGTTTATTATGGAATCAAATAATTGATCGATCAATTTATTGATAACTATTTGGTTCAATGGTTTTATTCTGTCGACTCATTTTTATAATCTTTGGTAAATTATAGCTTCAAATTTGCCACATTTTTGGCCGAATCTAAAGTTTCGGACATATCTTTATTTGAAAATTATATACTTTTAATAATAATAATAATAAAATTCCAAAATAGACGAACTTTATTCACAAATTATCAGGTATTCAATTGTCTGATAAGTCAATCATGTCTTTGTAGTAATTCGCGGAAAATAAATATTTCTGATAAACCTTGTTGTTTGTTGATTAGATGAAAATTCTTTTATTTGAACACTTTCTCTTTCTCTTTTATACCAATTCATGCTTATTCTGGCTGTCATTTCAAAGAATGTGAAAAAAACTGTTCAAATATCAATTTTATAACAATTTTTGAATAAACATTGAGATTCGTAATCCTTTCCCCGAAATTTTTATTCTATGTTTGAAAAGCAATTTATTCCGATTCAAGATTTGACAAAAATTGTCGAAAAGTTGTCAAACGGCTCAGTCATATGCTGTGGATAATAATAATCTGAGGTCTACTCTTAACTTATTCTGAAAGCAACTAGCTCATTGAGGGCACATCTTTCTGTTGTATAGTAAAGTGCACACTTTAAATGACATATAATATGACTACATCTATGAATTGTAGCCAAAACTAGATTATCGTTTTGGTGCTCAACATAAATATGACCAACAAAATCAATTTCAATTTAATTCATTTACAATGAAACAATTAGAATGAAAGTACAATAAAACTATAAATAAAATAGGGAGCAAGTGGGTAAATCCATCCATTTGATTATTGATACAAATGTATGGCTAACCGAAAAGCATGCAGTAATTGATTGACGCAAAGTCTGAGTTCAATAATTCACGAAAGTTTTGGTTCAATGGTTTAAAGAGCAAAATAAATGTGAAATGCAATGCATTGCTATATATTGAGATCAAATCCCAATTTACACTCGAGTTTGGATATCAAATCAATTATTGCTTTGTTTTATCATTAAATTCAAGATATTTAATATTTATTTCACTATTTTTAACTAATTGTTACTAATTATTAAAAATTCTGTTAATATTATAGTAATATAAACAACAATAATATAATTATGGTTTGACTTATGTTGTGATTTATCAGAAAAATATTGTCAATTAAATTAATTAATAAATTTATTAAACAAAAGTAAAGGTATTTATTTATAATTTGTTTGACTCATAGCCTCTATTAGTGGTAAATGTAATGAAAAATTAATCAATTGTTTGGATTCCTGTGTTTCCAGTGTTTAGATTCAGAACTGAATGAATTGTCGATACAGTAAACTAACGCCTCTATTGACCACTGATTCCAGTGTCGAAAGTGTTGATCAAACCGTCGGAACTGACTTTTATGACACTACTCTGATGAACGACAACACGGATCTAACTGAAGACAACACAGACCTTAACAATGAAAAACTATTACTTCAAACAGATCTCTACCATTCAAACAATTATTTCGGAACTCAACATAATTTCAGAGGTTTGCCATCAATTGTCTCATTAATAGTTTCCTTAAATATTTTAAATTAATTTATTTCAATTATTTGAAAATCTAACATGATTATATTCTGAGTTATGGCAGCCGGAACAATTTAATTTGACCTCCCAGTCATTTAATTAAGTAGTTTAAAGTTACCCGGAACATTTAATAAATTTCCCAATAGTTTCGATCGAAGTACAATATTTTCCATTATTTATATTATTTACAATCAGTTCTCGTGATTCGTGAGTTGTCTTATCATTTGATATGTTTTTATTGATTGATAATTAAGAATCAAATGAACGGTATTTAAAAATTTCGGATTGAAGTCAATGTCAAACACTGTCTATCCGTTTATTGATGTACTTAACAATGAAATTGCCATTTATTTGACGAATGCTTTTATCGTCTAATTAATTGAACAATAAATAAATTCTGAATTCCTCTCAATTCTTTCATTTATTCCTTATCTCTGATTTTGAAACAATTTCGTGATAAAAGTGCAAATATTTTGAACGAATTATTGAATTTAAAATCAAATCAAATTGTTTTCAATTTAATGCATTTTTCTACTTAATTATTCTCTACATCTGAATATAACTAAGAATAGGGATACTCAAGGAAACCGTCGGAACAGACTATTCTAAGTTACTTCAAACAATAAACAATAAAGAAAAATTGAAGTTAAACTCATTAAAGTTATCAGCAACATTTATACCCTAATATGAATTCTTCATTTGATATTATTTCTAATGAAAATCTAAAGCTTACTCACAAATACGATTGAAGTTCTATATTTTGGCTATTCCTGTTGTAAAAATAACCTTTTTTTTAAATTATACCATTCGTTGAAGTGTTCTGTACGTCAATTCATTTCAAAACACGAAGCATATGATAATCAAATGGCAATCATTTGAACGAATGATATAAACGAGTCATAAAAATTTTATTTAAACATTTATCAAAATTATTAAAACATTAAAGAAGTTTATGGATTACACAAAACTTCAAACGGAATCCTGTTTAAGAGAATCGCAAACTTTTTTCTCAAATCAAAGCAATGGTTATCTATTCTGCACTTTAAGAATATCAAACATTTTTAAAGACAATGTTATCGCAACCGTTACTGAAATCCCCGTTCGATTAACCAAATAATTTGTCATTGAGTTCACTTTTATTTATATTTTCATAAAATAGTTGCCTGAATATAGAGAAAGAAACTCATAAATTATTAGGAATAATAAAAAGAATAACATTGAAAAGGATATTAATAATAATAAAATCATATTTGATAAAACAAATCGTTAACAGACAAACAATTAATTTACTGAATATCTATTTATTTGGTGTCCTCATTATTATATAAATCATTAAAAAGTTACCCTATTTATCTATTTAACAAAAAATTTCAGCTTTTTTTTTGTTGAATTTCATTTATACAATTCGTGCTAACTTTGATTGAATATCACATTGCCTGTGCTTCAAATTATAAACACAGCTTTTTCATTGTTAAATAAACTAAATACTAAATTGATCTTTGATTGGATGACATTCGATATTATGCGGATCGATATTAGGCCATAGCCTTTAAATTAATAGCTTTTTAAATGATATTTCAAATTTTCAATGATTATTAATAAGATATTTATTTCCTGGAGAAGTATAGTTACCTTGAAGTCAAACTTTTTTCATTGAATATTCATTCATTTTTAAAAATAAAATTCCTTTGAAATCATTTTTTTTAAATAGATCTTGTTAAAATTAGAATAAATTTAAAATTAACTGAAAAATTAATAATCAAAATTTCAAGGTTGAGTCAAATAATAAAATCTATCTAGATATAATCTATGAATTGTGTTGCTAGCTCTAACATTGTCATTGAGCTTACCTTTTAATTTGTAGGAGTTGTTGTTTGAATTCATAGTTTGTTCAGTATTTGAATTAGTAGCGAAATCTGTCACAACTTCAATCTTATTTCACGTGTGAATACAACCAAATGCTGAGCCTTTGGCCCAAAGTTTTGTTTTTTGGCCAATAGTTCTAATAATTAAATTATAAGTGCTTTGCGTGTATTCGATAACTTTTATTATCTAATCATAAATATCTGAATTGTTGGAGAATTAACGCAATCTTAAGACTGATTAAAATATTGCCTTCTATTCAAATGAAAAAATAATTATCAATCGTTTAAATTGTAATAAAGACTCTTTAAAAAGAGTTCCACAAAAGTCTTTCACTGATTTGTTTGCGAACTGTCTGACAAATTATGTCTAAAACAGATGATAACAATAAATCTAAAAAAGTTGGTCCGCCGCCTATCAGACATGGAGTGGATTATATCAATCCAGAAGAAGAGGATCAGATGGTAAACAAAATACAAATTATAAAATGGTTATTAAAGCCCTAAATAAACGTTGATTTAAATTGTAGGAAATCTATGGCTATCGGCCAAACATTTTGCGCACTTTGATAACCTGGTTCATTATACTAATCACTGGCGGACTTCTGCGCCTTTTGTTCCATTGGAAACCCCATTGGATGCTGTCCTGCACTCACATCAGATGTCCGTTAGAATGTGCCAAAAAAGTATTACTAATCGTAAGTCGAATCAAAATATTCTTCGATTGACATAAGTTTTATTCGACATTGAAATCAATACTTTTGACGATAGGATCAGTTTATGCAAAAATTCACCGAAAAAGTAATACAATTGACTTCAAACAATTCAAAATATCAATACTCCCCTCCAAAAGAGAGTCTGGAAGTGGATCAGAATTCGAGCCCCAACCATAGCCTACTCCGACCAAAAGCCAACGGCGCCTTCGAGCCAACCATAACTCTGACATTTTTCGAAAACAAAAGGGTTCGATATATTTGGGATAATGAAACCAAGGAATTCGCTAAAGTTAGAGGACTCGACTCAGACATATTCTGTTCTTATTTTTATCAGCAAAAAGGCCTTACTTTAGACGAACAGAACAAGAGGTGAGCTATTAATTGATTGAATGATTTGTAAAACTGATTGATCAACCTTTGAATAGGAGAGTGCTTTACGGGGAAAATGCAATTATAGTCGAAGTGAAAACTATTTTACAAATATTAGTCTCAGAAGTTTTAGAACCGTTTTATATATTCCAAGTGTTCAGTCTATTGGTCTGGTGTTTAGACGAATACTACTATTACGCCACTTGTATTGTAGTCATGTCCGCCCTGTCCCTCACCTCAAGTGTTATTCAGACGCGAAGAAACCAGAAACAATTGCGCGATACTGTGCAGGGGGTCGACACCGTCAATGTTTGTCGCGGAGATGAGATCTATGAAGAGATTGAGTCTTCAAAACTGGTACCGGGAGATGTCATCGAAGTGCCTGCTTTTGGATGTATTATGCAGTCCGACGCTGTCGTCATCACCGGTAATGTAATTGTCAACGAATCGATGCTAACGGGTATTGAATTACTTGAAATAGCAATTTGTCCGAAATTATTGACCCAAATTGCATTTGTCAGGAGAGAGCGTTCCGGTGACTAAGACTCCACTGCCAAACACCACTCTGAACGAGAGGTACGACACCAAAGAACACGCAAAGCACACACTCTTTTGTGGCACAAAAGTAATCCAAACGCGTTATTACAATAATGCAAAAGTCAAAGCTGTTATTATCCGAACGGCATATCAAACAGCGAAGGGAGAGTTAGTTCGTTCCATTATGTTTCCCAAACCCGTCGACTTCAAATTGAACAGGCACATTCATAGATTTATCGGTTGTTTAGCCGGACTGGCATTTATTGGATTCATTTATACAGTGGTATTGAAGACAATGCGTGGCGTTCACTGGCATAAGATAGTCCTAAAGGCTTTAGATTTGATTACAATAGTGATACCTCCAGCACTTCCTGCCGCTATGACCATCGGAGTGGTGTTCGCACAGTCGAGACTCAGGCGTTCAAATATATTTTGCATTAGTCCGCGCTCTATCAACATCTCCGGTTGTATTAATTGTGTCTGTTTCGACAAAACAGGAACACTTACCGAAGACGACCTTAATTTCGCAGAAGTAGTTCCCATCGACACAGAGAAAAACAAATTCGGTTCGGCTGTTGACCAGTTGACTGAGTTAGAGTTCGGACCACTACTTGTATGTCTGGCGTCATGTCATTCCCTGACAATAATAGACGATAACATAATCGGTGACGCACTCGACCAGAAAATGTTCGACGCCACCGAATGGCAGTTGGAAGAGCCTCAGGTCAGCGATACCACCAAATATGACTTATTAGCGCCCACTGTTGTCAAACCAAAAATCAAAGACTTTGGTACCGAAGTGGGTATTCTTCGTCAGTTTCCATTCTCTTCTAGTCTTCAACGAATGTCTGTCATAACCCGTCTCTCAAATGGCACAGAATTTGAATTATATGCAAAAGGAGCGCCAGAAATGATATCCTCGTTATGCGATCCAAACTCATTGCCCGAAGATTTCAACGATACTCTCATGGAATACACAGAAAAGGGCTTTCGAGTACTGGCCTTAGCTTACCGTCCATTACCTTCGATGACGTACCCGAAGATGCAAAGGGCCGCCCGCGAGGACCTCGAAAAGGAATTACATTTCTTAGGATTACTTATTATGGGAAATATGTTGAAACCGGAAACGACGCCAATCATCGAAACACTTCTGGCGGCGAATGTCCGAACAGTTATGATAACCGGTGACAATATGTTGACTGCCCTGAGTGTGGCACGAGAGTGCAATATGATTCAGCCCTACCATAAGGTGGTTCTTCTTGAACCCGAAACTAATAGTTTTTCCGATAATTATGAAGACAAACCAAAGCTGTTATGGAAATTTGCAAATCCTGTCACTAAACGAAGACATTCTATTGTAAACTTCAAATTAATCGAAGGCCAGGAAAAAGACAGACTTCATATCGCGGTCACGGGCAGGACCTTCAAGATTTTGCGCGACCATTATCCTGATTTACTCAACAAAGTAGCCATAAGAGGGACTGTATTCTCTCGTATGGCACCCGAACAAAAGCAGCAACTCGTCGAACTGCTACAAGAGTTAGGATATATTGTAGGAATGGTAAGAATGCTCTTATCATCTCATTATTTCAATTCAATTTTTAACTTTTCAAAAACTCGGAGCAAAATTTTCTCAATTATCTAGGAATTCGAAAATAGAAAAGTTTACCCACTCCTATATCCTGATATAAAATTTATGATATTTATGATATTTATGATATTTATCGGGGATGGCTTAGGAAAGATTTTAGGAATACCCTTTAGACCTCATAAAAATTGTTGTAGAAATGTGATGGGGTTTGACCCCCATTCCCTAGGAAATGTTTCATTTGATCATCCCTGATTTTTATTGAAGTTTGACATTAGATCTATAGCTATGTTTGAGTTTGGCAATAGTTTTATAGGGAAAACCGAAAGGCATGACATTGACGTTTAATTAATTAATTGCTTCAATTCATTTTTATTTGACTTCCAGTGTGGAGACGGAGCTAATGATATGGCGAGCCTAAAGCAGGCACACGCCGGTGTCAGCCTGTCTGAGGCTGAGGCGTCAGTCGCCTCTCCTTTCACATCGAAAACTCCAAACATATCTTGTATTCCGATCCTTGTCCGGGAAGGTCGAGCCTCTATTGTGACCTCATTTGGAATATTGAAATACATGGCTCTGTATAGTCTGACTCAGTTCTTCTCTGTCATCATTCTCTATACCGTATGTCTTGTTCTTAGTCTTAACTCTGGACTAATTGTTTGAAGGATTGGAATTATAACTGATTATTGTTTTATTGATTTGAAGTTTTATTCCAATTTGACGGACAAAGAGTTTCTATACCAGGACCTTTTTCTCATAACTCTTTTTGTCACATTATGTAAGACATGACACTTCTGTCGAACATTTTTTTACTTTATCTGACTTTTTATCTGACAGTCGGAAGAACCGAAGCTTTTGATTTGTTGAACCGAAAGCCCCCGCCGTCCTCTTTGATAGGAATAACTCCGTTGTCTTCCATAGCATTGCAAATAATCTTGGTTGCATTCATTCAAGTGATAGCTGTAGTAATAGTTTGGCAGCAATACTGGTATAGGCCTCACAAGACCGACAATCCCGAAGACTTGGCTTCACATGACAACTATGCTATCTTCGCTTCCTCTGTCTTCCAATATATAACCTTATCAGTTGTCTTCTCAAAGGGAGCGCCATATAGGAGACCCATTTATACCAACCGTAAGAGTCTAACGCTTTTAAATTTTTTATTTTATTTCATTCAACCATTTTTAGGGTTATTTACACTTTCTTTGGTTGCAATGAGTTTATTAACGGCTTATTTAGTGATATATCCAACTGACTGGTTGGCCGATTTCTTTGAGGTACTCTCATCAAGCTACTTTTTTAAGAGATTTCCATTAATAAATGTCTAATTAAACAATAGTTGGAGATAAAGGATATTCCTTACAATTTTCGGGTGTTAATGGTCTTGTTGGCGATCGCACACTTCATTTTAGCTTTTTTCGCTGAGGTTTGTCCACTCAGGGATGTCTCGACAAATGTTTATTTATTTACATTAATTGTTTCAGACTTTTATCGTCGACTTCTTGATATTCAAAAAGTTTAGAAAATGGTTCCCGTTTTTGACACCATCTGAATCTCTGTATAAGAAAATAGATAACGAAACTAAACATAACACTCGATGGCTGCCCAACCCATTGGCCGCTTATAAAACTGCCAAAGATTCTAATCATCGAAACGGATCCACCAGATCTTCGACAAATAATCAGCCGGGAAATGAACTAAAAGGCTCTCCTCCGGAGTCAGGCGTTTGGACTCAGTCTCAGACATCGGCCAACAGTCTTGTATTGCGAGACAACGATGTCTTGCGTTCAGATACCCAACAAAAGTCACCTATTATTTGATGCAATCATAACATCGAATTAAGTCATAGTTTTTAGGAATACATGTATTTCTACTCTTTTTAACCATTGATTCCATTTTTCATAACATTTGAAACAAATTAATGGTTTAAATTGATATTAGAAATCAATTCGCTTTTAATTTAATTCTTATATAATATAATCAAAAGAAACAAATTTATACTTTTTATAATTAATTAATTAATTTATAGTAAAAAAATTGTTTTGTTTAAGAGATTTTATTAACAAATTATTGGGAAAACTACTGATTTGTTTTTTGTTCCTTCATTTGTCAACTGAATCATTGAATAGTAACTAAATTATTATTAAAAGTATTTGTGCTGTTATTTTCAAACTTCTTTAATAACATTGAAGATAACTGAAAGACTATTTTTGCTACTCATAACCCACCCATAGAAACGAAGATCTCTGAAGACACAGAATATCGAAACGAACTTAATTCAAACAAAAAAGATTGACTACCCAATTCCCTGACTTACGATCGCACGGAATACTAAGTGATATTCAGCAAATGGGGGGCAATACTATTGAGATACCATTGCACTAATTTTCTTGGCACCCAATTTTAGTCAATATGACTTAGTATTGCGTCCAATCGTAAGTCAGGGAATTCGGTACAAATAAAAATTGAATCATTCATTTAATTAAAATTAAATTTTAATTTATTGGTAGTTATTGGAAACAAAACAGATCTTTGGTTAACAGCAAAAAATTATGTCTCAACTTTATTTACAATCAATATTTAAATGATTTAATTATGTATAATATGAGTAAAATTTAGTAAATTTAATGAAAAAATAATAAATAAAATGATAAACAATTTTACAGATGAACCCGAAATCAATTATCTGTTGTAAAACAAAATAATAATAATAAAACAATTAAAGCTATTCTTCAAATTTATGCTCAATTTAAAGGATTTAAAACAATACAAAGGGTGGGAATGGTTTGGTTCCAAATCACTTGACAGACATCTGGTCGAGGAGTCGAGAGGCGGCCACTTCCAGATCATAATTGGCTGCAGTTAGTGCCTGTTCGCACTCATTCTTTGTAGATATTCCCAATTTCATGAGTTGAGTCAATTGAAGTTCTTTAAGAGCTGCCACGGCGTCCATATTGTTCTTATAGAGGACTGAAATGCATTCTTCTTTGGACGAACTCTTTACCCGATTCTGCAAACGGGAGACCAATGATTGTGGAAATTCAATATTTGTCGGAAGTGATGCGCCAGGAATTGAGTTATGACTGACTCCTATTCCATAAATTGTTTCGCGAGTAGGGGCTGAGGGCGTCACTATAAACGGCTTGACGTGAGCTGTATTCGTATTGAATTGAGGCACAGGTCTGTTCGGAAGACAAACCGTTGCGAATGTGGTATCAGAAGAAACACCATTAGAATGAATAGGAGTGGACCCATAGTTATTACGACGAGTGGTGGCATACTTTGGTGGCGGTTGGATCAATGGTATCGGATTTGGGTTCGGACTAAATTTGTTCGTATCGCACATTCCATTGCTTTCATTAATTGTACTAATTGTTAGCTTAGATTCGAGTTCTGCGATAAACTCTTTACTCAATTTGTTATTAGGTTTGATATCTTTTGTCTCCATTTCATTGAAGAAATTATTTTGTGAACAACTCTGAAGATTGATATTATCAGAAATTGAAGGTTTCGGCGAATGAGTTGAACGAATATCATTGAACTTCGATTCTAACCAATCAAATGCTCGATCCCTGCGCTCGCATTGAATTTGTTGACCAGAATTATCTTCAGAGAAAGTTTTGGACTCAATATCAGGATTCCATACAAACTTTTGTGTCGATGGAAGTGAAGCAAACGGTTGGCTCTGAGATTCTTCGTAATTGGAAGCGACTGCAGAATAATAGCGGTCTTCAGTCTTTAGCATCTCGTCATTATTGATGGACCCATTCGATGATTCACAGGGAGGGCAATAATATTTGGTAGTTTGTTCCCTTGGCAATTGTGATGAATCGATGGGAACATTACAATATGTCGGCTCTTCACTTGTCTGTTCATTTGGTTCCATATGACGCAACGATCTGTGCGTTTCTGTCATTATCTGCTGAGCCGTTGAAGAATTGATTGACAATTCGTCGCTTAAGTCTATCAAAATTCCGTCAATTTGACCGTTGGTCTGATTTCCAGGCCATTCATCTGCCGCTGACTGAAGATGAGTGTAAGAGAGGGAACGTCGGGGAAGATTCGATTTATTGGTATTTAAAGGATTTTTTGGAATTTGCTTTTCGTTTTTCAGTCGATTATATCCGAATTGACTTATTTTTTTGGATTCGATTTGTTTGAAGTCCGATAAATGAATTGTCTCTGAAATAAAGGAATTTTATTAAAGGAAAGGATTAAAACGAAGTCCCATTTGACTCACTTTTGTTACGATTGGCTAACTTTGGAATCGCCGGCACATCGTTTTCTATTCCCGATATGTCTGGCGGTTCCATCGGATTTTTTAGATACATCTCATCTATGTATCCGGGATTACCCCAAGACTCGCCTCCATGTCCAGAATGTCCCGCGTGAATGAAGCTATTCCTTAGAGGTTTGCTTATGTCACAGGTCGTGATCGTATTGGGATTACCCGAAACACAACGAGGAAAATATCCGATAGCGTATGTCCGCTGATTCTGACCCCTCCACCAATAATTTTCAGCCCTACCGTCAATCACCTGAATTTCGTCACTAATTTCTATTTTCAAATAAATGTCTGGATTTTCATTTGCCGTTTGAATGGCGAGTTTCGGGTGACTGTCGGGCTTCCCATCGAATTTTTGCAGTGCTTTTAGTTTGAGAGGTCGCGCCTCACAAAAGAAATCTTTCAAAGCGACAAAAGTTGGTCTATCACTAGGTTTAGGGGCCCAACACTGAAGTAATAGCTGATAAATCTCAAAGGGACAGGCATTGGGTTGTGCCAAACGCTCGCCTTCTCTATCGATTTTATGAAGAATCTGAGCGCCGTTTAGCCCAATCCATGGTTCCTGACCAAAGGTAAACATCTCCCAAAGAGTCACTCCAAACATCCTTTAGGAACAATTTTTGATGAGTTAATTATTTTGAAGGAAAGAGTGTTAACACAAACCAAGTATCGCTTGCATGAGAGAACTGCCTGGACTTGAGCGACTCGGGCGCACACCAGGGAAATGGCACCTTCTTGTGCTCGTTCATAATATAGCAGTCTTCATGAGAAGGAATAGCTCTCATAAGCCCAAAGTCTCCGATTTTGATCCTGTCGTTGGGGGCGAGCAATACATTTCTTGCCGCCAAATCTCTGTGAATGAAACGCTTTGACTCCAAATATGCCATTCCTTGAGATATTTGTATCGCGTATTCGATTAGAAGGGAAATGGAAGTGTGTCCACACTCTTTGCGCAGTCTGTCCCTCAAAGAGCCGATGCTGGCCAACTCGGTGACCATCATCATCGGCGAAGACAATACTATGCCATAGAGTTTGATGAGATTTTGATGATTGAGTTGATGCATTGCATTCACTTCTTTCTCAAAGTCTTCGGCAGCTGACGGCTGCGCTAATACTTCCTGTTTCAGCACTTTTATTGCCACCTCTTTGGTACGACCGTCCGGTAGAGTCCACTCTCCTTTCATTACAACCTTTCGATAAATTTGGAATTGAAAAACAATCAAGACTATTAGCAGACATACCCCAAAGGATCCGTCGCCCAATTTGTTTAATGTCTTAATATCTTTACTGCTGATAAGACAGGTCAGACCATTAGAGGCTGTTGTTTGGCTCAATGAAGTTTTTCGATTTCTATTTGATTGATTGCTTTGTTTGGATTGACTGCTTTGGGTTGACTTCGGAAGAATCAAATTCAGAATATTTTTTCTTTTCTTGTCCTTAATTTTATTCTTGGCGGCGGAGACCAGTCGTCTGGCTGCGGGAGCGCCCATTCCTACCGTGGTGTCTGTCAGGTCGGTTAAGATGACCTTGTCGAAATGTTCGATTCGGGTGACATTAATACTACAAATGGCATCATAAAACTGTTCCAATTGGACCTCTTTCAGCAGTTCATAAAGCGATTCTTCGCCATCACTCGTTGACCTCTCCATCGATAAGTACACTCTTCGGACTTAAAGACCTCAATGTTATCATCAGTTCTTTGAACTGAAGTTAATACTAATTCAAGCAATCATTTTGTGTGTAAACAAATGTAATGAAAAGCTGTTTGACCTCAAAATTAAAGCAAAAATTCGTGAATAAAATTGACTAAAATTTGCCAAAAAACTAAAAAATATCGATTAATCTGTAAATCGATTTGTTTGACAAAAACCTATCACTTATTGATGTTTTTAATCATTTATTTGTTAATCAATTATTAAAAACTGAAATATAGAGCACTGAAAACAAACAATGAGAGGAAGTATAGGCTCTATATTTGTCAAACATTTGTTCAAATTAACGCTTAATTTGGTTTTTAATGTTAAAGCTTTCAATCATTGCATAACACTTTTTGTTTACTATTGTTTTCATTCACAACTCAAAGCTCATTACTATTTCCAGTCTTTTTCTTCACATACACTGTAATAGGCTTTTAAGAGTAGAGTATAAATTGTGTAATAGATTTAAAGGTTATACATCAAAAGGGTCTGCATATGTCTCTATTATTGTAACAGACTTTAAAGTGCATTAATAGCTATTTTTATTACCACAAAAAATTTTGTCAAGTTTTTAAGTGACCGTCAATAATGTCTGAAATTTAATTCAGTTTAAATAAAGTTTATATATAAATAAAACATTAATTCAAAGTTCAAACTATGTTTAATGTTTTATATCTCGTTTGATATCAAAAAGACTTTACAAAACAGCTTGCTCAGATAATTGAAACGATTGAAATTGAATAGACGTAAGATGTGGACAAATTCTTTGATTTGTTTACACATTTGTGTTGATTTTCACGTTATTTGACTTTTAAGGCATAAGTAAATAAATAAACTTTTGATTGCATTAAAAATGTTGAGAAACTGATTAAAAATCACTTCATTTAAGTTAATATTAAGTCTTAATTCATCACATTTTCATTCATTTTATTTATTTCACTCATTTCCCTATAATTGTGTTCATAATTGAGTGATATTTCGATTCATTTGTTTTGCAAATTCTTGAATTTGGGACTTAAGGGTATATTTGATTGTGAATCTCAAGAAAGAAATCCGAAGAAATGGCAGATAATCGTCACAAACGTTTGTCACAAATATCTCAAAAGAATTACTCAATGGATCGGTTCACAGATCTGAAGACAAACACCAGTTTCAGTGCTGGAAGTCTGACAACTAATTGTCACAACAATTACGCAGAACCTCAGTATGAGAAACGGGATCAGTTGACAAACAAAGAACTGGAAGCAACCAGAGCTCGGGTCTCACAAATGGAAAAGGTATCATTTTGATCCATTTTAATCCGTTTTAATCATTTCTAATTGGCTTCTCGTAGACAATGAAGTTTTGGAACGACTGTTTGGCCAATTGGAGAGGTATGACATCAATGATTGTCTTCTAATTCCTAACAAATTCTTGAATTGAATGCACAGAAAAATGGCGGAAAGTTAGAGACGAACGAAACAAAGCGCGCGAAGAGTCGCGCAATTTGTCGAACAAATTGGAGTCAATTACTAAAGAGTTATGTGAAGTGAAGCGACAAAAGTCTGATTTAGAGCTCGAAGTCGAGAGATTCCGACATCAGATCAAGGAATTAAACTTCTTATGTAATAGCAATACAAATAACGAGAGTATTAATAGTGTTAATCAAGATTTAGAGACTTTAGAAACTAAGCCTTCATTTGGCAAATATTCGACTAAATATTCAAATAGTCTTTGAATTGATTTGTTGTTATCGTTGAAAATGTTGTAAATATGGTTTTGTGTAAATAAAGTTAAATTTTTAAGACTTTCTCTTCCATTAAAATACATGGTTTGAATGTTCAAACGATTTGAGTAAAGTGTAACAAATGAGTGGCCAAAGAGACAGAATATGTTTGTCGCGCACTAAAGGCTCAGATCATATCTCGTGCTTTCAATCGAATTCAAAGTTTATTCAAATTATTTTAAGTCATTTGTCTTCGAAACTAACGTTCATATCATTTGATCTCAGATTTGCTTCAGATTTGTATTCACTTTTGTCTTCTAATAGTATTATTTGAAAGTTATGTTCGACAACATCTCATCCCTTACTATAGATATCATACATTTGAGTGATTTCCCAGAAAAGCTCTTCGAAATTGACTCAGACATCGATCGCAATGATAGCAATAGATATAAATGGAAAACAGATATCGGCAAAAGTCTTCAGAATATTCTTCGTAAAATAAGTAATGTGTCGGCAGTAGCTCTCGAACTGATCGCTTTGGGGAACAACTCTGAAAAGAATTACTATGAAGATGAAGGAGTTTGCAGATTCTCGGGACAGTTGGCCATCGAAAAGAGCACTAATTTGTCAGTAAAAAGAATAATTTCAAGTATATGTGCAGAAAGTTCTCTGAGGAATACTTGGTTCTCCTTCAGCGACGACACATACAAGTGGTTGTCTAAGACGGAAAAAGTTGCAACTTTCGAGTCGTTTCACTTAAAGTCATTCAAATTCGGAACTCTTATAGATTTGACGCAATTTATCAAACATTACGACAGCAATGATCGCAATTACTTCAACAGTAAATATCATATCGCAAAAGATGACTCCACCGCTGAGTTCCATCACCTCCGCAAATGTCTGACCATTAAGTTTCGTCTGACAAGTGGTGGTAATAATAAAAAGTTTTTTGTTAATCTTCGCTATAAGTTTGACTTCGATTACTCTTCATTCGAGTCGATGGTTGTGTTCACAGAATTGGATTCAATCAAACTTCACATTAATCTGAATCATCCGCCGATTCTTTATATGGTTGAGAAGGACAACAAACCTTTCGAGTCTCCAAACAAGAGGAACAAATATCCGAAACAGACTTCGCGGGAAATGTACGACTCGTTTGTGGGCGTTCACACCGACGAGATCTCTGGCAATATTAATTGGATTCGAGAGAACGAGTACTACGGACTGTCTGCTGAAACCATCGGTAAAAGTAATGTCGTGGTCATCGAATTACCGAACATTAAGAATGAGTTTTCATTGAAATACAAATACCAGAACAATATTCCCGATCCGTATTCACTCATTTATTTGATTAAACGTTTCGCACAAATACCGGTGTTTTTCGCGCCCATCAGTGAACACAATTGCGTTAATACCCGAGAAATTGATTACTTATTGAACACCAATAATATCAATCTTTCATTTCCCGTCAGATATGCATATCTTTCAATATTTTCGCACACATTCAAGGCTTCAGATGAACTGTTCTTCAAATTCGAAACAATTAGTTTCATGGAAAAAGTCGAACTCTTTGCACAAAATAACCCAAAAGCCACAGAAGAAGCTCTGTTCCAAATCTCGGGCATAATCGACAGCAGAACCATATTTCGTATTTCTATTGCTTTGGAAAAGATATTCTTTCCTCTTAAGAGAAAGTATGAAAGAAAAGCAGAAAAAGTTGACATGAAGTCATTCAACACTGAAATACAAGATATTAGACGTTGTATTTTGACTCCAACTCGTCTTCTTTTACTTCCGCCGCAACCAATACTCAAAAGTCGATTTATAGTAAATTCAGAGCCAGACTATACATTAAGACTAACCATTCGCGAAGATAACTTACAGGGACTTAGTTTTACTGTCCAGCGTTCGGGCTCTCGAGTCAATCAAATCAATTTTGTCAAAAAGATTGTGAAAACTCCTCTCTTGAATGGCGTCAGAATAGGTGAACGAATATTTGAGTTTTTGGGCAGTTCTTCGAGTCAGTTGAGGGACAGCGGAATGATTTTATATGCAAAGGACAGTTGTGGTCGAACTGCAGAATCGATTCGAGAATCAGTGGGAGATATGAGTAAAATTCGCAGAAATGTTCCCAAATATGTGGCCCGACTCGGACTTGTCTTCTCACAGGCCATGACTCACATAAACATAAGTAAAGAAACAAAAATAGATGTCTTCCCTGACATTGAGGGCAGTTTCAAACGTGATTTTCGAAACCCTCAACTTTTGACAAAAGAGCGCTACGTATTCTCCGACGGCATTGGAATGGTTTCGGAACAAATCGCTGAAAAAGTATACTCCCAGTTACCAAATGAGTGCATACACCGACCCTCAGCTATGCAGATCAGATTTGGAGGATGTAAGGGTATGCTTGTGGTCAACCCTAAGCTTAAAGGCGAACACATTATATTCAGAGAAAGTATGAAAAAGTATGAATCAAAGGACAGATCGTTGGGTATTCTAAAACTGTCGGCTCCCCGTCCAGTCTATTTGAACCGACCGCTCATATCGATTTTAGAGCAGCTGAAAGTCGAGCCCCGCGTGTTTCTCGGAATGCTTATGGATAATCTCAAAAGTCTGGCCAATTCTCTGGTATGTGAG
The DNA here is from genome assembly GCA_034695525.1 of Euzetes globulus. NCBI lineage: Eukaryota > Metazoa > Arthropoda > Arachnida > Sarcoptiformes > Euzetidae > Euzetes > Euzetes globulus. The sequence continues at coordinate 85,330 of JAQIWP010000001.1, forward strand.
TGCTCTGCACTGACTCTCTTCCAGAATGCGAGCAGTCTTTGTATACCTTATGAGAGGTTATTCGCGTCGGGGATACCGTTCCTGAGTGAACCCATTTTCAGACAAATAGTCGATTGTCTGATTCCTCACAGAATAAAAGAACTGAAATCAAAGGCAAGAATCAAAGTTCCGATGAATAGGGGAAGGATTGCCTTCGGAGTACTGGACGAAACCGGAACTCTAGAATATGGACAGGTGTTCGCAAAGTTATCTAAAGTGACGAAAGATGGAATTTCTAGCAAAGACTACTTTGTATTAGAAGGAGAAGTGATGGTCACAAAGTTTCCATGTCTTCACCCTGGAGATGTCCGCAAATTGACAGCAGTTAACATTCCAGCACTGAGTCATATCAAAGACTGTCTGGTGTTCCCCTCTCAAGGTTCCCGCCCGCACTCAGACGAAATGGCTGGAAGTGACTTAGATGGCGATGAATATGCACTCTTCTGGAATTGTGATCTTATTTTCGATGGCGAAAATATTCCTGCAATGCACTTCCCGACCGGTAAAACACAAGAACTCGACCACAAGGCAGAGGTTGAGGACATTCTTGACTTTTATTGTGATTACATATTGAGTAATAACGTGGGACTTCTGGCGAACGCCCATTTGGCAAATGCCGATGCCTTCGACGATGGCATCTTCAATGGCATCTGCATGAGTCTGGCCAACAAGTATTCAGTGGCTCTCGATTTCGTCAAAACAGGAATCGTTGAACCAATTGATTGGTTAGTCTTTAGAACTCAAATCTTTGATTATTTATGATTGCATTCAACTCTTAGGAAAGAGAAACCAAAACTATATCCGGATTTTATGGAAAAATTCTCTGAAAAGAAAACTTATTTGTCGAAAAAGGTTTTGGGACAGCTTTATAGACAGTGCTGTACTTTCGAGATGGGAATCCAGAGTAAAATAGAATTGGAAATCAACGCACAGCCCAACTCTAAATTTGCACTGAAAGGTCTGCTAATATTTGAAATGTTTTAAAGTATTGGAAAAGCTAATCAACAAATTGATGGATAGGTTGGCAGAAATACGAAGACTGGGCCACAGACCTATTCGTTTTGTACACAGAAAAAATCCAATATATGTTGACTAGATTTGGTCTGCCCTCTGAAGCTGTGCTCTTAAGCGGAGCGTTCACTAAAACTAATCGATATGTGACGGGAAGGACAGAAATGAATGACATCCATGAGTTATTGGAATCATTGGTCAGCAAAGTTTTCAGTGATTTCAACCATAGATTCAAAAGTGAGTGCGAATTCTGCAGCCCTGAAGAAAGGAGTCTTAGAGCCAGTTCTTGGTATATGATTACCTACAAAATCAATGAAGATATGCCGCAAACATTCTTTGGTTTTCCCTTTACTATAACGGATGAGTTGTGCAAAATTGTTGAGAAGCCAAACACTCAGAACATTGCAATCGAAACTCACGATTGCGTTCGAAACTCAGCTGAAGTTCTCGACCAATACTTGGATAGAGAAGGTTTGCACAGAGACCCAGAACTGGACAGAAGTGAGGGTTTACTAGAAACTCGAATCAAAATTATGGACTCGAGATTCAAATCAGCAGAAACTGTAATCAAGAATTGGTTAGAAAGACAGGAATACCTGTTCTTCAGGAGAAAGAATTCAATGAAATGTGCTAGGAGTGGTGGCGACTCTCATATCGATATGGATTACAGACTTAAACAAAGACTGGCAGATTTGAAGACAAAAGTAATGAACGAGGCAAAGGACTTGGAAAATCTAAGTAAAGGGTTGCGAACCACCGGTAATATTGTTATGAATTTCATGAAAGATTTGGTCAACGAATGGCTTTCTTTGGATTCGTTTTTGCAAAACAATAGCATATTTGACACGCCTTTAATCAAATACGGATTTTCCGCACTTCTGGCTCTCAATCACTTCTTCAGAACGCGACAAATATCTCATATAATAGACATGAAGACTAACTTCGAGAGTGCAATACAGGCGCCGGTCATTAGTGACAAATTTTATTTCCGTTTACCAGACTCTGAGAACTGCCGACCGTTTGTCGATTATATAATCAAAAATACAGACCTTTTCTGCAGAAAACTTCAGGAAATCAGTGGAGTAATTGATATACAACTGAAGCCCTTCGACGAGACCAGTTCGAAGCACAGGCAGATCTACTACTTGAGCGCTTCTGGCACTGTCTGGTCAATTCAGACATTGAAGAACTTAATTTCTCACCCGGCCTTCTTTAACGACAATCCAGACAACAACTGGTTAGAAGATAAAGATATCAAATCATTTTGACGTTCAGTTCATTACTTCCCATAAAATTAGTTAAATATTTGTTTTGGAGAAATGTATTTTTATTAATGAATTTTAATTCATTTTATTTAAATTCTTCAGATTTATCCAATAAAATGTGATTTTTACAGAAAATAATTTTTTGATTAATGAAATATAATTGAATGGATTTGTATTATTCAGAAAGTTATACATTTTTTATTGTTTTCAAATAATTGCGATAAGAAGTAGGATTTCTGAGTAAACAATTAGATGCTTGGCCATTTCGTGTACTTTCAGTCACTCACCAGTAAATTGATGGCCAAATTAACGTCACCACGAGTTGATTGGAGCACTCGGAGTGCAATATGTCGTTCCACTTGAGCCACGTCCTGAACAGTCTTCACCTTTTGGGGATCGTATTCGGTTTCATTGGTCTGTTGTTCACTCTTCGAACGAACTCTGTTTTGATTCTCTATTCTTCGTACAGTATTTTGAACTTCTTCTATAAATGGCGGAATATTTTGTGCTTGATTAGTTTGTTGGTTCGAAGTAAGCCTTTCACTTGAAACAGTTGTCTGTGCGCTTGTAACAGGTCTTCCTACATTGATAGTACCAATGTCAAACAGCCTTGAAGTGAATGCATTGGTTGGTGCAGTGCCGCCATTGGTTTGGGTGAACATGCATTTGGGGGGATCGACGATGTCGTTGTATGGATGCGATTCTGTGGCGCAGTTCTTCAAATCCTGCGAAGTATTGGTACCGTAAAGAAGGATCACTTCGAATCCCTTTCTCTTTGCCGCCCGAATAGCCGGCGCAAAGTCTATGTCGCCGGTGATGACGAAGAGGAGGCACTTCTTTGTATTAAAGTGATGGTCGACGTACTTATAGATACATTCCATTAGTTTGCAGTCGGCGTTCACTTTGTAAGCCATTCCGTTGAGCGCCGTTCCGTTCAAAGCGCGAATCGGATTCACGTGCAGTATATCGACGCCTGACCTGTTCAGTGCCTCCACATGAGTCTTGTCCAGCAATTTAGTATCGCAGGAGCAGTAGAAGGCACAGGCCTCAGACCCTCGTTGACCAACCCTCGACTCATAATTTGTAGCAATGAACTTTTTAATACTTTCGATAACTTCAGACGCCCTCTTCATCCCAGGAACCGGACAGTTCTCGATGTCCCAAAAGATCCCATATGACTGACAACCCATGGATTCAATGGTCGATTGAGCCATTCCTCTCAACAATAGATGGCAAATAAAAAGTACTTTACTCAAAAGTAATCAAAAAATGATTGACAACTTTTCTCTAATTTGCAAACTGATGACAATTTATCTTTTGCTATCACTAAAAGACATTCAATTGATATTTTCAGTGATCAAACAAATGGCTGAAATCCAAAAAAACCTATTGAAGTGAAAACAATTGAAAGACAGTGGACTTTGAACCGAGTCATTCATTTTCAATGACATTGACTGTCATCTGACATAACAACAGCTGATTATCAGTAAACAGTCAACAATTGGTGCTAACAATGTATTGAAATGGTCAGAAATATTGAACAGAATTACCCGAAATGACAAATTGTGGACCAAATCAGTGGTGAAATGGGAGTTAAAGAGTCAAACGTTTGTCTGTTTATCTTTACATTTAAATAACGCAATGCTATGACGGATGACATGCGCTGTGAATCACATCCAAAACCTGTTATTTGTTTTCATTTTTTTACTCAATAATCACTTTTCGTAATAGTTTTATGAATTAATAATTGTGTTAATCATTAATCACATTCCCTGTCAATAGGTTTGTGGGAGTTTTCCCTATAGGTTTCACTCGGAATCAATTGATTTTATTGATTTTAAATTCAATTACATTCTTAATTTTCAACTTGAAGTGAGTTACAAAAACATAATTTGATTGTATTTTTGTTATCAAATAAATGTATTTAAGGTAAAAGTTGTGTAAATATTAATTATTTGATTAACTTTTATAATAGCTTTTCAAACGATTCGATGAATTGATAAGAAATAACTGAAAAGGCTTTGAATGCAATTCGTCACCAATTGATAGCATTTTAAGATAATAAGGAATAATGTCTTCATTTTGTGCGTTTTTTAACAATCAAACAAAAGATAACCTTGTTCAAAATGATTTTAATGAAAAACATCTCATTTCTGACAACCCATTAGTCAGTCCAGTCGGTGATACTTTGAGTTCATCCTCGTCTACGGCATCGCTATTTCCAACAGAGACGCCGATCAACAACAATGAAAGAACCCCTATCTTAAGACATGTCAGGTCTGTCATTGAAATGTTTTTTGACAGTTTTCCTAACATCTGTTCTCATTGTTTTTAAAGGCTATTTCGGAACTTGAGTGGCAGCTCAAGTCCTGGAAGTGCTAGCCCTCAACGTCAACTAGATGTCAAGAATTTGACCACCTTTTCCGGTGTTTTTACTCCCGTTTGTCTTTCGATGTTTAGTGCGATTCTATTCCTACGAATCGGTAATTCATATGAAAGTCATTTAAAACCAAATGATTGTTTTGTAATCGATGACAGGTTTTATTGTTGGAAATTCTGGTGTCTTTACCACTCTATTGGAGATATTCTTAGCTTATGGTATATTAGTCTTCACCGTTCTGTCCATTTGTGCCATCAGTACTAATGGCGCCATCGAAGGAGGCGGTGCTTATTGTAAGATCCTTTTTAAATATAAAATTGGTTTCAAATAATTTAATTTATTAATAAGTTATGATAAGCCGAGCTCTGGGACCAGAGTTTGGTGGAAGTATAGGTACGCTGTTCTTCGTGGCCAACATCTTCTCGAGTGCTCTTTATATCACCGGTTGTGTCGAAGGAATAATTAATAATTTCGGGCCTTCGGGTGGAATCGCAGCCATTCTGCCGGACACTCACTGGCATTCAATACTTTATGGATCAGTTCTAAATTTAACCAATGCTTTGATTTGTTTGATCGGCGCTTCCGTTTTTGCCAAGACAACTGTCATTATTTTTGTGATAGTAATGGTTAGCACTCTATCAGTAATGACAAGTCTTTTGTTTCAAAGTCCCCAACCTTTGAAAATACCTGAAGAGAATTCTTGGTTTAGACATCATTTCAATACTAGTGAAGTCGACTTCACCAGTTTTAAATGGACAACACTCAGAAACAATTTGAATCGTATGTCTTCTGACCATCTTTTCATTGAAACTGAATATGTTCTCAAATGTTAGCCAATTTCGGTATCGACTACACGACAAACGAATTGACGACTTTTCCCGTTGTTTTTGGCGTATTATTCAGTGGTGTGACCGGTATTATGGCCGGCGCTAACATGTCTGGAGAACTCAAAGGTCTCAAACATATCTCTTTTATTTTAAGGCTAATATTTTCATTGTTTCAGATGCGGGAAAGTCTATTCCTCGGGGAACATTGGGTGCCGTCACCTTTACTTTTGTTACTTATGTGTTGTTGGTTCTGTTGACCGCATCAACGTGTCCAGGGTCAGTCATAACGAACAACTAGGTTGATATTAATATCGACATTAATATCTTTTAGGATTCTTCTGCAAAATAATTATCTGTTTATGCAATACATTAACTCTTGGCCGCCATTTGTTGCGATCGGTATATTTGCGGCCACTCTTTCGGCCTCCTTAAGCAATTTGATCGGTGCCTCCCGAGTACTCGAAGCCGTCGCTAAGGACAATCTTTTTGGTCCTCTATTGGCACCAATTAATCGTTATTCTCGTTCGGGTAATCCGGTGGCAGCGGTGGTGGTCACGTGGTTTACAGTTCAGTGCATTATTCTGATCAACAAACTGAACTTGATCGCCCAAATCACATCAGTATTTTTCTTGTTGTCCTACTTCGCAATAAACTTGGCCTGTCTTTCTTTGACTCTAACCTCTGCGCCTAACTTCAGGCCTTCCTTCAAGTATTTTTCGGGGAAGACCACATCAATAGGGATGTTGGGATGCATTATAATGATGTTTGTCATTAACTCACTTTACGCCGCAATAACTATAATAATGTGTTTACTTTTGGTCATTGCTCTGCACATCCGTTCGCCCCCAGTCCGGTGGGGGTCTATTAGTCAGGCCTTGATTTTTCATCAGGTATTTCAATAAATTGACTGTTATTTTGAATCGAGAATAACTTCTGTTCCCAATTAAATCACTTTTAGGTTCGAAAATATCTGCTTTTGTTGGACAGTAGGAAAGATCACGTCAAATACTGGAGGCCTCAGTTCCTACTCTTAGTCTCTAACCCGAGATCTTGCATTCCGTTGATTACGTTCGTCAATGACCTGAAAAAGAGTGGACTCTATATTTTAGGTCACGTCAAGGTTGGAACCATTGATGAGTTTGAGACGGACCCAGTCGTTGAAGAATATCCTCTTTGGCTTAAACTTCTCGACAAACTTAAAGTTAAGGCGTTTGTCGAGGTTACTTTGGCTACAAGTGTAAGGGAAGGTATGCATCAATTGGCCAGAATCGCAGGTTTGGGAGCTATGAAGCCGAACACTATATTATTCGGTTTCTATGACAACCAAATGCCTAATGATTTCTTCGAAAACAACATTATTTACGATAACTTAAAGGACCTTCAATTGCGAGGACAGCCTTTCCTCTCACTTCGAGAAGACAATAGTAACAGACTGTTCACACAAGAAGAATATGTTCATATGATTTACGACTCGGTTTTTCGCCTACAGAAGAATGTGTGCATCGCTCGACATTTCCATGTGTTTGATAAGGTCTTATATTTTCTGGTTCTGTATTCTTTATCATTTATATTACACCAATCAATTGCAGGCATCTGTGACGGCAACCACTAACTCTTCATATATCGATGTCTGGCCTCTCAACTTCTTCAGTCCTAAGACTTCGATCACAGTTATAGACAACTGTTGGCTATTTCTAATGCAATTGGCGTGTGTTCTACATATGGTTCCCGGATGGAAGTCAGCAACCAAAGTCCGTGTTTTCATGTGTGTCGACACCAAAATTAGAGACGTGGCACTTCTAAGACGACAATGGGAACAGATTCTTCAGATGTTGCGAATCGACGCCTTCATTCAGATAGTGATTTGGGATCACATAACCTCTCCTTTGGATCAATCATTGCAGTCAAGTATTACTGACATAACAGTTGACATTCCATCTCCAGAATCAAAGGCATCGGATTCAGACTACAGCAATGGCCCCACTCTTGCAATGGGTGATAGTCCACAGCGTTTTGTTTTGACGGATAGTTATTTACAAAACGTCAATGTCATGATTCAAGAACACAGTTACAACACTTCTGTTCTATTCATGTATTTACCGCCTCCTCCCTCCAACACCGCTGATTATCCGCAATATCTGAAGCGATTGGATATATTGACTAAGAATTTGCCGCCGACTCTGTTAGTGCACGGCATAAATCCGGTCACATCGACAACGCTTTAGACTACATTTTATTTCAAATATTTTTGTATTCAATTTTCAAGAATTTTTTATTCGACAATATTTTATTTATCGAATTTTTTATGTTGTTGTGAAAGGGGGTCCTCACAAGCCTTACACCTATTTTGTCGCAAAACCACTCCAATCTATTTACAATTTAATGCCAGAGTGAGAAACCCCATACAAAAAGGTGCAATCATTTGCCAAAATTGTTTAAAAAGTTTATTAAATTTTAGTTTTTTTTTCAAGTAAAGAAGGGGTGACCACATCTCTGTTAGACTACTCTTCCCTCAAAATTCATATTCCCTGATCTTATGTGAAAACATCGAAAAACTCTAAAATAAATTATTTAAAAAACTATTTCTATATTTTGATAAGATATCTCAGCAATTGAGCGAACAAGTTTGACCCCAACCCCTCCTAACCCCTCCCTTTGTTGGAGTCAAAAATTCATTAAGTTTAATAGTTTAATTTAAAATCTAGAATTTATTAACATTTCTCATATTTTGTACTCATATTAAGTCGAATTCTAGTCATCCCAAGGATTTTACTGTAAATTAATTAAATATTTCTTAACAAAAAAAATTTGTTTTAATTTAATGCAAAAAAAAGTATAGGTATAGCCCTAGCAGGGTGCTTTCTCGTGAGTTTTGTCTTTTGGTGAAAATTGAACTTTCAGTACTTTCGTCATATTATATAATAGTTTTGGAAATAATTGTTGATTTTGTTGATTTGCCAAAATCTCACAAAATTTACTGTTTTTTGAATTAAAATTAGAGATTCGGGTAATTGTGAGCGCAAACTCATGTTTGAGACAAAGTCTAGGCAAAAGTTAATTTTATTTTTTCCTTAATTGCTTTAAAAATATTTTTATCACTCTTTCGAACTCATCATTTGATTGAATAAATACTTTTTTGCAGAAACATTAGACGAATTGAATAAATATTTGCAAAAAAATATCTTCAAAAAGTCTTAGTGAAAAGACAACACAATTGTGATCCAAAACGAAAAGGCAATTGATTTTTGAACTGCATTTTGAAAACAGTTTATACGCAGCGCTATAATAGGATCAGATTTGAGCCAAAACTTTAAATATAGTTTTATTGCAAAAGAGTTTGACTTCTGTCTAATGAAATGTTTGAGATGTTTTGCAGAGAATTCTGTGCTCCAGGAGCTGTGCTCTTCTCCAGCTATAAGTTGTGCCATATTTACGGCCGAGTTCTTAAAATAAACATTTGATCAGAATTTGCAGGCTTTGAAGGAAACGGCGCAGAGATCTCTGCGTTTTTTGCACATAATTAAGACTAAACTTTGAATACATATCCAAAGCGACTGTAGTGGATGTGCACCCGAGTAGTGTCACATCAACACAATTATTTTATGACACAATTTTTAGAAGAATCGGTTCTAAAAATAAGACAATGTTTTCTTTCAACCAGACTTAAGATACTGAAGAGTTTTCCATCAAATTTCTTATCGATTGTTTCTATCACTTAATTACTCAAAATTTCAAAGAATTAATGATGAGTTATAGGAGAGAATCACCCTGCATGAAGTATTATGAAAAGGCCAAAGGAGACGGATTAATTAGGAAAAGTCTATCTGCCACTCGTGTAAGTACTGACTGTGCTTTTTTGTTGGCATTAAAATATTGAGTACATCTTCGATCAAATTGTCTGACAGTTTCCTCCAATTCGTCGAACGAGTGACCCATCCAGTGATGATTCTGATGACTTTCATCAGTTAGACATTGGAGAGGATCAGTCCTCGTCTATTTCTAGGAGCAGCTCTGAGTCTTGTCATTCGTTAGGGTCTAATCGATGTCAATGTAAGTCATTTATCAATCAATTAAATTCTGATCTTTCGGCCCTTTTAACGAACGACCGCTTATTAAGTGATTAATCGATAATTTCGTGCAAAAAAACTGAAAATAAAATCTAATTCTGAAAAATAAACTAAAAGTTTTATGTTAATTAAACTTTTATTTTCATTAATCAATTCGATCAGAACTCATGACTTCTGATTTCACAGTTCGATCGATAATAAAATTTAATTACAATAAATTTAAATGAAATTTTTTATTTCATAGCAATATTCATAGAAAGCCTTGTCTTAAAAAACATCTTTAAATATGTTTTCTTATCTTTGATTGACTTGTTTTCTCTTTAATGACTATTTTCCAGAATTATTAATTAGGTTCTTGTACATATCTCTCAAAGCATTTGACATACTTTAGAAAAAAATAGAGTGAAATTATATATAAATTTGAGACTATTTTCTGATAAATTACTGACTTTATTACTAGTTCTAATCGCCTTAATCAAGATAATTCATTGACAAATTATGAGCATAGATATTTTAATTGAATTAATGTGAATTAATTCACAGTAAGAAAATTGGAAGAAATGCGGTCATCTAGGTCATCTCTGAACAAAATGCAGATATTCGACGACGACTTTCACTATAAAAACGAATCATTAGATGAGTTCAGATCCCGATTAAGGATTAGAAGAAGTATTAAAGCAAGAGATCAGGATTGGAATACTTATCAAGAGAATGAAGGTGACAGAAGTGACTTTTCCTGTGACAGCACAACCAAAGAAGCACATGAAGAGATACTGAGAAACGCCGAGTCTCTCAGACTGGAACAGGTCAGACATCAAACAGCTCTGGCTTTTAGTTAATAGTTTGCTTTCAATCGAATCTTTTAAGATTTTAATCAAATGATTGACACATTTATTATTCTTAAATTTCAAACAGAGATTTGTGAGCTATTTATCGATAATGTGACGAATTCTCTCTGAATTTCAATTAAATTATTATCATCTTATAAGCCATTGCTCTCTGAGTTGATATCTAAATTAAAATTTATATTTAGTGATGTCCTATAGTGTGGACCAACTCTTGTTGATTTAACTCACGATAAAACTTCAATTTAGAAAATTAATTCAATTTAATCCAAGGAATCAATTTCTAATTCATTTATAGGCTGAGAATTTCAATACTGGCTCAAAAAAGTTGAACCGAACGTACAAACCATTAACTCGAGGGACAAAAGTTGAGAAAAGGATAGATTTTGCTGAAATGCAGACCAATAAGTAAATATTTATTCAATTTATGCCACAAACAAATGTCATTCAATTGTATGGTTGTTATGTCAATAGAGATATCGACAAAATTCTTGACTCAAGCGATAGTTTGCAAACTAAAGAAGAAACTCTTCAGCGGTTGTGCGCCAGAAGACAGGAAGAGATAAAATTAGCCACTTTGACTAAGAGATCGTCATTGGATTACGCAGAGACCGGTGCGATGCATGGCTTGCAAAGGAGTTCAACCGATTATTTCGGTCAAGTGTCAGACGATAGCCCTCAAAAGTCTCTGAGCTGTAGGGCTAAGAAAATCTTTTCGAGTCCGAGACTAAGGCGCAAAACCCAGTCTCAAATGTTGAGGGCCGCCTCATCTATTCCTTCCCGTAAGCTTGCAATCAGTCATTCACATATTATTAGTCCAAAGGAAATGATCTTCCATTTCCAGGAAATATATTTTACAAATTCCCATATTTTTTGTCTCAATATTTTTTAGTAATATTTCCTTTGAAGAGCAATAAAAATAAAAGCCTTAATACTATCGATATGTTGGACTCATCCAACAGTAATACTCCGGACAGTTTCGGTGGCTCTAAGAAAAGTTCTATAGATGAGGGACTTATTTGCACAACACCTAAAACTAGAAGAAGTCCATTGAGATTCTTAGGCAATTTTGTTGACGATAAAATACTAAAGGGTCGGTGGGGATCAACAAAGAGGGCCAAGTCTTCTGTGGATTTGGGACGCCTTGCGTGGGAAATACCCGACGATTTGACTGATAATAATACAACTGGAAAACAAAAGATTAATAGAAGAAAGAGTACCAATAAAGAAGACAATGAGAAGAATACCAAAGACGTGACACAAACAGTTCGAAGACCTGCTACAACTGAATCTGTAGACAATAACATTACTACTCCTAAATCAAGCACTTCTTCTATTTTGAAAAGAAAGCCACGATCTCTGAGTACTTGTGTTAGTGTTAGAAATAGATTACCGAGCGCCACATCTGATAGACTCTCGCTATCCAGTTCTTCGGCCATCGGCTCAGATGACGCCACAGATATATTTCTACCACAACCAGTCAGAACAGAGATATCTGCCGACGCCTTGGCAGAGATTGAGGTAATCCCTCTCATTCTTTTGATAGAAAAATATTGCTCTCATATTAGAGATGGCCAAGGGTGGTGCTGGCACAAATCCCTTTAAGTTTCTAGAATTTGATAATGTTTATTTAAAAAATAGCCGCAGCGTCAACTCAAATTAATTTTCTTTCGTTTGTAAAAAGTTGAGTAGGGAGGGAGTCATGGTGAAATTATATACTTCGTTATGGTCGCAAAAATAGGTGCTGGATCTGCTAAGCTTGGTCATCTCTTTTCTCATATAATATAATTATTTTCTTATTTTTAATGTTCTGTTTGCAGGCGTTTGAGAAGTTGGCTCAAAGTTTGCTCTATGAAAGTCCATCAGATAAATGATGTCTTTGATAATCGGATCAACTAATGAATCTATTTTTCATAAAACATGTTTTCTAGTCATCCATCACTACATCCCTTCCATAATAATCATTGTCTGAACCAAATTCTTATCATAAGTGCAATAATTGTCTTCAAATGAGTGGCAGAATAGAGCAAAAAGAAGTTTATTCTGTTATTAATTGTCTTTAATTATGTGAAAAATAAGTCGAAACACAATTAATGTCAATATTTGTTAAGTTTTTCTTTTGCTATAATTTGTTAAATTAAGTCATTAAAGTCTAATATTTTTGCTACACTTAATCGGTCGACGAATTCGTCCGAACCTTTTGATTAAATACTGAATGACAAATCATTTTAACCTTTTCTAAAGAAAAAGAAAAATATAATTATATTTTTTCTACAAATTTGCTTCATTTTAATATTTTCTACTCTAATTTTCGATTAATTTGTCACAAATCTCTCAGACCTTTAACTCACTGCAAGATTTTTATCGTTTATTTTCTCGAAGCGAAAACTAATTATAAATATTCTAAAAATAATTAAAAATGTTTTGTATATAACATATATATATATATTGTGATAGTTATCGAGGTCTAAGTCATAATTTGTTCTATTCTGCGACTTGACTGCAATTGTATTATAATCTCAAAAACTATTTCATTGTTATTATTCTTTTGTTTATCTAAACGTTAATTCCTTTTTGAGGTACAAATACTTGTTATTACAAAATCTAAAAACCAAAAAACAATTCACAGCTATTAATACTTAAACGAATAACAAATAAAATCTCTGGAATATAATTCTCTAGTTATTTAATCTTGATAAAAATGATACTATTAAGTTATTCTGATTTATATAAATATTTGAAAATATTTATGAAATAGAGTAGGTCTGTGCTGATGGAAAACTGGTGCCAACAGAATAAGTCAGTCTTTTTTTAATGAATTTAAATTTGACTGCATCTGCAAAATGTTGTTTGAAAAACAAAATCAAACTTCCGATCTCTCTCTCTCTCTCTCTCTCTCTCTCTCTCTCTCT
>JAQIWP010000002.1:0-93009 GCA_034695525.1 Euzetes globulus
ATGTTTGAATAAATATAAATTTATTTATTACCCTTTTTGGTGACCTTTAAGGCCCGGTCTTTATAAGTCATTTCGGGAATTTCAGCCGCAAACAATCGGTTGCTAGGTCCTTATAGATCATCACATTAAGACCACCTTCTTCTAGACATCAGTTATAAGGACCGGTCCTTATAATCAATTCAATGCAATGACCGGTCATTTCAATCAGTAAAATAGATCTCAATTATTATGTTTAACATTCAGACCGGTCTTCAGAGTCGGACACATTGATAACAATCTCTGTAATACTCTTCGACTGATTTGAATTGCTTTGCTCAGATTCGACCGGTCCCTCTTCACTTGATTCTCGATCATTGATCGGATCATATTCGGTGAAGGGATCAGTTTCTGAGCGGTCACTAATGTCCTGATAATTGTCACTCATTTTTAAAGCTATTCAATGAATAAAGGCATTGACAGGAAACCAAACATAAAGGAAATGAAATTTAATTCAACAAATTATTTCGGGATTTTGTACTTCCTTACAGTTTTCATAGAATGCTTTGAAATTGAATATAAAGTCATGTCTTTATACCGGTCACAGAATAATGCTAGTTGCTAGATCCTTATAGATCATCTATAAGGACCACCTTCTCAGGAAAATGACTTATAAGGACCGGCCCTTAAAGATCACGAAAAAGGGTAAGAGCTAAATTTTTAGCACTAGTTAATAATGAATTTATAGTTTCGGCACTTAATTGAAAGGCAATACAATTGAATTCGTGTTTAAATGTAAAATATCTCCTCTTGAAGTCAATTAAATGTTTAGGACTGGAGACTCAGGCAAGGATTAGTCAACAACCGAACAAAGTCTTGACGTCTTTCCAGACGCAGTCGGAGTTTGAGTTTTGTTGGACAACACAATATTTGTCGCCATTAAAAAAGGTCAAACTGTCCGAATTGGCAATAAATGCGTTGAACTGATAGGGAACGTGCCATCCGTTGTACACAATCTGAACGTTTCCGTTAAAACTAGAAACAGAAATGGAAGCGCTGCAAAAGGCCACCACTTCTATGTCATTGCTCTGGGCAAAAGACTGGCCGCCACAGTTGCCAGAGTTGGCCCCAACCAAAAAGCCGATAACTTTACCGTTCCTTTTGATGATGAGTCGCGGTATATCAGAGTTCGGGTCAGTGTACGGATTCCAATCAAATGAGCTGACAGTCTGTCCCTCGTAGACAACAGCTTTCTTTTGTCGAATGTAATAAACTTTTCCATTATTAACAAAACATTGTTCGATTGGAATGGAGTTGTACGGGGATAATTTGGAAATGTCTTCAATTTGTGCACTTTTAATGCTGCCCTCAGTGAAAGTATAATACTTATTACCACTAAACAGTTGTATCTTTCCGTCTAAAAGCTTAACAGTCTTATAGTTGCCAGCTTTAATTTGGTCACAGATATTAGCCGCCATTGAATACTGGATTGCAGTCCATATTTGGACGAAAATAAGATAAACTTTTAAGTAAAACATAGTTATGGATAAAATGAATGCTTTTATTGTCGATACTCTAACGGTTAATATTTAATGACTATAAGATTAGATGAATGTTTCAAAGTATTCAAAGTATTAAGTGATCAATGGTTTGAATCGCATATTACTTTTATGCAAATAAATCAACTTTTTAGGTGTTTTGTTCCATGAATTGCACACTTCATATGACAAGACACCTAAAAATGATTTGTTTGCATAAAAGTGCGATTCAAATAATAGCAATCAATGCCAAACCAATGACTAATTATTTAAAACTCCAAATAAACGACAGTTATATTTAAATAATTGAATAACATTTCGTTTAATACTTAATTTAACTTAAATTAAATAATAAACGACTCACCGGTTATTTTGATCACTTAATTCGGTTGCAATTTAAGTCAATTAAGAACTGACAGCACTTAACAAAACTTAAAATATTCTGATTTAAAAGAAGTTTATTTAGTTTTCAGACAAATCGCTTCAATTATATGAATGGATAAGAATTAGATTCTATAGAAAACAGATTTGAGGTCTGAATAATTGATTATTTGCTTCCGTTTATGGAAATCAATGAATTGCTATTCAATCGATAGCTTGTAATTGATATGCAGTTAAACATAAGTATGAAAAATGGTTTAAATAATTTCGATTCTCTTTGATTACAAGGTTTACAAATAATAGACAATTGTTTTGGTCAAACAATTTATAATTTTTCCAATAAGTTTTCAAACTTTTCTTCTTCGAGAGTTTGTCGAACAGTTCTAAAGAATTGGTAGAAAACGTGTAAATTATGAAACATAAGCAATACTTTGGCCAACATTTCGGAGGCATTCAACAAATGGTTGACATAAGCTCTGGAAAAGTGATTGGAACAGCTGTAACACTGACAGTCCTCCTCTAATGGCCCGAAGTCTTGTTTATACTGTTTGTTGTTTAAATCAATGGTTTTATTACTGATTTTCATTTGTTTCAAATCTATTATCTGCTGTAAAGCGAAACCCTTTTCTGTTAAAACGGTTGCGTAAGAAGAGTCGAAAATATCGATTCCGTTTGCAATTAGTTTCAGAATAAGAGTTGGACTCAAAGCCCCGAACATTGCCTTTGGTTTATCTTTGGGTAAATTATCAATTATTTCGGTTAAAATCGGTTGAACGCCATTCATATCAAAGTTGTCTGCAATTTGGTCGCCATATGTGTGAAAGCCGTCGATAACAAAGCCATCGACTTCTTGAGAAACAGTCTCTTTAACTGATTTAATGCGAGCCTTTGGGTTGAATCCCCCCTCAATTGTTCCCAAAATTGATGTTTTGCTTAAATTTTCTGAATCTTTCTGTTTGTTAATACATTCTTCGAGTAAATAAAGAGTTCTTTCAACTGATCTTTGAATGCGTTTATTGGATGTCTGAGAGGGAGTGTCACTATCGCACAGACCCTGATATGCATCGGCTTTGAAGTTCGTCATTACATCAATCAGTTTGGATGAGTTGACTGTATGTTTGCCTCCGCGACAATACAATCCGATTCCTTCGGCACTGTTTTGATGAGTTCTTATAGCATTCAATGGGTCGTTAATTGAGACAATTGTTGGCCTGTTCTGAAGGCCCACAAAAGAAGCGATTCCCGACTTTTTCCCTTTGAATTTAGCGTTAAACTGACGTAAAGATTCGTTCATCAAAAGAGTTGTGGGAAGTGGCACAAGAAGTGGGCAGTTGTCATCGTTGACATCTTCCAACTGTTCTGAAACGATATGAGGAACCGAACCATTGATTGTGTACTGAAGACAAATCGG
The DNA here is from genome assembly GCA_034695525.1 of Euzetes globulus. Taxonomy (NCBI): domain Eukaryota; kingdom Metazoa; phylum Arthropoda; class Arachnida; order Sarcoptiformes; family Euzetidae; genus Euzetes; species Euzetes globulus. The sequence goes on from JAQIWP010000002.1 coordinate 3,307, forward strand.
TGTAAAGAACTGTTTATTTGTCTTCAGATTATTCTCATTCAAAATGTGTTCGAAAGAAAGTAATCCAAGTCTTGAGTGACTGAAACACTGTTTTCTTAAATCAAATTTCATGATTGACTTTACAGTAAAATAATCGTCAATTTTAACCATTAATTGTCTGTTAATAGTCTGTAAACATGCGTTCAATACGTTTCGTACGTACTTTATGTACTCATCCAACCCTTTGTTTACAATTTGTTTTCAAAACAAATCAATTATTTTACGATTTATTTCGTTTCAAAACTATATTTAAACTTTCAATTAATCTAAATTCAAGTGATTTTTAAATCAAATCATCAGTTCATTGATTGACTCGAATCTGTTGGCAAAGAAATGTCGACTTCTGGTGATAGTCAGCCGCCAAACAAATCGATCGCATTTTCGTTCAGCAAAAAAGTCAAACAAAAGACAATTAATTTTAATAATAAACTCATTGAAGACGTGAAGACAAACGAAGGCAAAGAAGACACAGATTTTGTTACTTCTATTGATGATAATCAGATCCAAAGCACTATAAAAAAGGAGGAGAAGAAAGATTTGGTAATTCCCTTAATTTTGAACAACAGATACCTTTTGAAAAGAGACTCAAACAAACGATTGAAGAATGAATTGAATGATAATCAAAATAATACCAATAATGAAGAAACGGAACCCAAAAAAGAGGAATCTCTCGAAGAAATGGCTAAAAGAGAACTTTTGAAAGAAGTCCATCAATGGAGTGAAGATCAGAACAATAAAAGCATAGGAAGTGAGTCTTCGCGAGTCATTCCAGTCATTGATTCTTTGCTGAAAAACAAAGTTCCCGAAGGATATGAAGCCAATGATAACTTTGATGTCTCTTTAAGACCAATAGAGCCGACAGTAGCCGACTATAGCACAGTTCCTGTCGAAGAATTTGGTTTAGCTCTGCTCAGAGGTATGGGTTGGAAACCAGGAATGGCTGTCGGCGCCAACACTAAAGAAATGTATGTCCCAAACGAGCCTCAAATCAGACCCAAAGGTCTGGGTTTAGGGGCCGACACTTCTCTTCGAAATCAAATTAAAAAGATATCTAAAGACTTGAAAGAAGAAGATTTACAGCCAAAGAAGGGATCATTTGTTTGCATTGAATTCGGTGCACATAAGGGCTCGTATGGAGTGATTGAAGACTTTGACGACGATATGTCCCGAATTACAGTCAGATTAACACTTAAGAAGGAAGCCATCAAAATACCCGTCGCTCTGATCAGAGTTGTCTCCAAACAGGAGTTCCATTCGGAGGCGAAAGTCATCAATAAATCACAGTTTGAAGAATACAAACAAAAAGAAGAAAATACGGATAAAAAGGGAGACAACGAGAGAAAGGAATCGCAAAATAAGCCAAAAACTAATCATAAGAACAAATATGAGGACAAACATAAAAATGGTTCACCGCATGAGACGTGGCTTATCCCTAATCTAAGGGTCAGAATAATTGATAAGAAATATAAGAACGGAAAGTATTATAAGGAAAAAGTGATTATCAGTGATGTGTTGACTCCAAACAAGTGTTGCTGTAAAACAACTGACGACAAACTTCTTGAAGATATTGACATAAAAATGTTGGAAACAGTGATTCCCCGAAACAATGACTCAAATGTTATGATATTAGAGGGAAAGTATAGAAAACAATTGGCTCTCATATTATCTAAGAATAGGGACCGAAACGAAGCCGACGTTCAGCTCTTAAATGACAGACGAAATGTAATTACTTTGAGTTTCGACCACTTCTCAGAATATGTCCAATCATTTTAATCAAATCAAATGTTATCTCAAAACTTATAAAGATTTTAATAAATTGCCTGAAAATTTTGAAAATGACATTGAATTGATTTTAATTATTTTTTTTGTATAAAAAGTGTTTTATTCCTACGAATGACTTTTGTTTATCAGTTTCTGTTAAATAAGTTTTATATCAGTTGTCATCCAAATAATTGTCATTTGAAACATAATTTCATTACTCATTTAAATGAATTAAATTGTATTTTAATTAATAAACTATTGTTTTATAAAAAGTTGTTTAAAATGTAATCAAATGGAGAACACAATGAGTGGTCAGTCAGACGACAATCACAAATATCTGAACGATTCGATCACTTCTTTGGCCAATTTGTTGACTGAATCGCAATCAAAGCATTGCTATAATAATCAGAAAATCAATTAAATCGGGAATCAATTGAATCGATGGTTACATAATGGATATAAAAGATGATTTAAAAAATGAATTTAATGTAAACAGACAGTCAGTTATGTTATCCGAATAAAAACTGGTGGCCATCTGAAGACCCGCTCCTTCTGCATTATATGGGAGGAGAGCCACTCATTCCTGATTCTCGACCGGAATCATTCCCTTGTTCATTAATGCCTTGAACTTCAGGGTTAAACATCAATAGGGCACCATTGTTATTAATTGCGGATATTATGCCCGCATTTGGCATTACATGTGGCCACTGGTTTGCCAGACCGTAAATATAGTCCAATTGAAATCGTATTCGGCTCCCGATATAATCGATTCCTAACCCGGGGTGAGTATTGACGTATAACTCAGGGTTCGATACGAAGTTTGCCGGTAGGAGGGCGGCCAGTTCTGCCCTGAGCGCCAACAATGGTGCTGGCCCGTCACCGACAACAGCAATAACTAGTCCAATATAAGTATCAATTGAAGAGATCAGTTCTCCTACTAATATGAGAGGAATCATATTGTGAGTGTTTCTGGTGACTGTCTGTCTCCAAATGCTTTGGCTTTTATACTTCACTTTTAAACCCATTTTTTACTCTAAATGTGACACAAAATTCAAATCCAAAATATGAGTCAATTTAAAGGACAGAAAATGAATGGACTGACAGTCAGTTTAAATGCCAATCACTCATTGCTAACCCTTTGAGTTGACTCTCCTCTGGCTTTGAGTTACGTTTTATGTGAAGAGTCAACAAAAGTGTCAATATTTTTGTCAGAAATGTCTCAAAACGAAAACAACGTAATCATTGATTCAATTGATTCCCGATTTAATTGATTTTCCGATTATTATAGCAATGCTTTGATTGCGATTCAGTCAACAAATTGGCCAAAGAAGTGATCGAATCGGTGGTCGGCGGCAATACATACCAACACTCGAAGGTCAACAACTGGTCCAACGCTATCGTTGAACAGCTTTTACAGCATTTGATTAAAACGAATAAATCGTTTAAATTTGTGGGTCAGTAATGGCAAGGGTTTAGCCGTCCCTCCAATCACTATTGTCTTCCCAACAGTGACCTGTGCTATAATCCAGAAGAACGGAGCGGGTCTTCAGACGGCCACCACTTGTTATTGGGATAACACAACTGACTGTCACTCAACCATTCGGTGGGAGAATAAGAGTCTTCACTCAATCGTTCAGATATTTGCGATCGCCGTCTGACTGACCACTCATTCTGTTCCCCATTTGACTACATTTTAAACAACTCTTTATTTATAAAACAATAGTTTATTAATTAAAATACAATTTAATTCATTTAAATGAGTAATGAAATTATGCTTCAAATGACAATTAATTGGATGACAACTGATATAAAACTTATTTAACAGAAACTGATAAACAAAAGTCATTCGTAGGAATAAAACACTTTTCATACAAAAAGAAAGTTAGGAATCGTTTAAAATAATTGAATTCCGAAAGAAATGAAAACTTATTTTATGGCAAATCTGTTGTTGTGATCGTTCGGATCACAAACTCTGTTGTCGTTGTCTTCGGTTTAGTTTTCTTATTGATTTTGTTTTTGATTTTTGGCGTTTGAGTTGAATTATCCTTTGATGGGGAAGAGAAGGCCTCCTTATTGAGGGGGTAATAGAGGGGTGAGTCGGCACAACTGACGTTATACCACCAGTCACAGATCAGATACTCCTGACTGAAGATTGTGCCGTTCGGACACAGAAACGTGTGTTTACTGGCCCTAAGATTGCCGTTACAACTGTGGTAGACCTGACACCCGGTCTCCATATCTGCATAGAATCCGGGATACATCTGGTCTTTGCAGTCGAAGGGTGTGGTCGGAACCTTGTCATAAGTGGGGTAATCAACGCCAGCACTTCCCGGAACATTGTGCGGCAAATTAAAAGCTTTCCCAGAGGGTAAAAAGCCAGCTCCAAAATTTCCAGGTATGTGAGGCGCTCCGGGTGGCCGGGGCTTAAGGACTGTATCGTCATCCGATGAAATGGTCCTGTTTTTAGGTTTAATTATTCGCAAAGAATTTCTGTCAAAACTTTTTTGGGTTGAATTATCCAAAGATATCAATTCGTAATCGACTTCTGTGACGTCGATGGGCGCAGAGGTTGTGGTGGTCTGCCATTTTTTGAATGTAACAGTTGTAGGACTAGCAGTAGTTGTCGCTGCACTCGTCGTCAGTCGTTGACCTGTCCTTCTTCTAGGGACTCGTCGTCTACTCGTTCTCTGTGTTGTTGTTCTTTGCGTAGTTGTAGTTCTTTGAGTTGTTGTCGGCTCCGCTGTTGTTGTGGTCGGTATTTCTGTTGTCGTTGGTCTCTGAGTTGTGGTCGGCCTTTGGGTTGTGGTCGGCCTTTGAGTTGTGGTCGGCCTTTGAGTTGTGGTAATGACATTAATAGTGTGGTTGATTGTGCTCGAATGGTTCCATCGGCGCCGGATATTTGGTCTGTCATTGAGTGATAATTGTCTTAAAATGGAATTTCTTGTCGTCGTTTCAGGTGTTGTGAATGCAGTGCTTTCAGTGTTTTCTTCGGTGTCTTCAAATTCTTCGTATTCGAAACTTTCAGTAGTGGTCGGGGCCTCTGTTGTAGTAGTTGTTGTTGTGGTCGTTGTTTTAGGAGTCGATTTCACGATATTTTTCAAATTCTTAGACTTTTTATTGATTTTCTGTTTGGCTTTAAGACTGATAGTCATCGTATCGATTAGTGGAGGAATCAATTTCTGAAGTGATGTCGAATTCTTTTTCTTATTATTGGCCGAAAGGACAGACTTCGGTCTAAACACCGATTCGGGTGAGAAAGTTGAGGTCACTGTTATGATGTCGTCGTCAAAGACAACTGAACTGGTTGTTGACGGCTCAGCCTTTGTCTCAATTGTATCCTTTTTAGCATTTCTACTATTCTGTGGTTTTTTATTGGAGACAATTATCCGGTTTATAGACGACTCGGTTTCGTTTCTCACTATAATTACCATAAAAATTAACTTTCAGTTCATTTGTTTAAAATATTTCAAAACTTTTCGGACCCGTTTTAAACTCAAACTATCGGTTCATTGAATAACTGAATGCAAAAAATGTTAATTGAATTATAAATTTGGGGTAATTTCCTCAATTAAGGAGAGATTTGCATTAATTCCAACAAATAATTATATAATATTTGAGAATATCTCACATTTGAATAATTGAAGAGAGAGTTTAAAATGTATTAATAAATTCAGAAGTTTTCTCTTAAGAACTCGACTTTCGTGAAATGAATCCGAAATTAAAGTGAAGATGAATTAAGTTTTCAATCAATAGAAACTGCTATTCCTAATACACCCAGAATTCTTAAAAGTTGTCTTTTGTTTTCTAAACTTATTTTGTTGAGACCCCGGTTATTATGTTTGGATTAATAAATATAAAAGATGTGATTCCCACTCATAGAACTCGAATCCTCTTTATATTCCAAAGAATTATTTCAATATATGAAAGAGTTTTCAATAAAATATAGGTTCAAAATAATTGGGTTAAGAATTTGAAGGAATTTCATTTGTCTTACCTCTGTCTCTGTCCTCTCGCAGTGGCTGCGATCGGATCGGTTTAATTCGAGTGGGACTAAAGAATTGAGCCCTAAGTGTTCTTCTATCCAGGTTTCCGCCGCCATCGTCGTGGTCCTCGATCACAATTATTCCCGTCTTGTCGTTCAAATCCGATGGCAGTGGAATCACAATACTCTTCGGAAGGAATGTCAAAATATTGATCAAAAATTATAGAAAGTTTATAATGTAATCATAAAATTTGTAATCACAAATTCAATTAAAATCTCAATGGTCAAATTAATAATGGTTACTTATTGAAATCTTTTAGAAAGAATCTAGGCATCATTTTTTCCAATATTTTTTCATGAAAAAGAATTAAAACAAAATGATAAAAATAAAAGAAATTTGTACCTGAACAGATTGCTTATTCCGGGCATTTCTGCTGATCGGAAATGTAATGGTAAAAGGTTTTTCTGCGCTGGCTATCGGCTGTTCCTCTTCTAAATCGTCATAAGTTATGAACGAAGAGGTCAGAGATTCTTGAGTTTTGAGAACTGGTGAGTTGAGAACAGCATCGCTTTCCGTTCTAAGAGTCCTATCGTTTGGAGGCGATAATCCGATGACCGCCAGTTCCGCATCACTTAATCCTTTGGCAGTTTCATCGAATTGCACGGACGGAACCGAAGATACAAAGCGAGTGAAAGTTATACCTGTTTTGACATTAAGTTTTGATCATTGAATACGAAAACATTGGCAAAAGTATGAAAAACTTACAGAAATTAATAAATATAAACGAAATAAAATACATTATCGTTTAGTAGAGAGACATATGAGTGACAAATGAATACTAATGTAATGAACAACCGATTCGTAAAGTTCTATGTAATGATAAAAGTTTTGATCTGTGAATAGCGTTCCTTTTTATTAGATAAGGCTCTGATTCTTGCGATTGCACTCCATATAAGCCGAAAATGGGTCTTTAGGTCACTCCTCATCAAACAAGCGCTGCAGCGGATGATCAGCACAAGGGATGATCCAAACACTTGTTTTAGTTCTTCTCTTTTCGCTCGCAATGCAATGATTTAACGAAAGAAAGAGAGATTTGGTCTAAAGTTGACCACAATTCAGAGAATGGCTGATCAAAAGGATCAGAGGCTTTGGAGGGTTTGGCTTAATTGATAGGTCTGTTGGCTATAAAAACTTTTCAATTATATCCTCTTTGGATGTAATAATTTAATGAATCGGTTCATCACTATTGTTGGCGCAACCGATAGATTCGTTGCACTCAACTCAAACTCAATCCTAAACTCTTGTATTTACTTTGATTTATGGGATTTCCAAATGAACTTTCGATCGAAAACAATCAAAATAATCATAAATCAAATAAAATTCTAGACTTTTAACCGAATATTAGGCTTGAATTTACTGTAAATCTTATTTGAAAAATGAGAAATAAATAAAAATAAAATAATAGATAATAGTATGTAATTTTCTGGGCTTTTAATTTGCTAATAGTTAGAAATCAGTGTTTGAAAGACACAAAATTATAGTTAAAGTCATTCTTTTCATAAAACTAATTATTTTAGGTTCAAAACACTTTTAGTCGTTACACTGAATAACATTTAATTTTTTCCATCAAATCTAATGGCATTTTAGGCTCTCTTTTGTTGTTTGTGTGATTATCTTCTTTTTCATCTCTAATATTCCTCTCACTTGAATTGGTACTCGAGTTTCGATGCAATTTCATTCAGAGTGAGAGTTCACTGTCTCTGTCTTTAGAAAGTTTTAAGTGGTTTGAGAAACATATAAAGAAATTAAAAGTCATTAAAAGCGAACTTTATTTGCTTTTAAAATACAAAACATAATTAGAAATCGTGTTGAGTCGGTGTATAAATTTGCCATAATTAGTCTGAGCTTGTAATTCAATTTGTCTTTAGTATTACGATGAAAGGCTATGCAAATATTTAAAATAAATCTTTGTCTTATTTATTCGCTATTAAATTCAAGTGAAAAGTTAGATAAGATTCAGTAATTGTAGCACTAATTGCAATATTTATGCCATTTATAGCGTTTCGAGATTTTTTCAATTCAAGTCATTTCTTATTTAGACAAATGATTGTAAGGAAAAGATTTTAATCAAAGATTTCACTCCATTTCATCATTAAATGCTTGACGTTTCCGATTGTGGCCTTTCATGAGATACAAAAGATTATTATTGATGGCAAAGAATGAAACAAATTAGGAAAGTGTTAATAATGTATTGAATGAGATTGGTAAATCTCTTTTTAATTATTTTATTCAAATATTGTCCGAAAGTATCAATAGTTTGGAAAAACAAGTTTTCAAAGCAATTATATACAAATGGAGAGACTTTTAAAGTAATTTCTTTTAAAAAAGAAACTAATATATCAACAATTGTGTCAACGATTGAAAGTTTTTGGCTGAGATTTGCAAAAATAAGTTTGGAATTATTAGTTGTGCCTGGATATTGAGCCTATAAGCCGCTTATTGTGAACGCCCAAATATAAAAGCAATTACACATATATTCGAGAGAAAGAAAAATCTTTTGTGTATTAAAAACACTTCTCATTCAATGCTAAGCGAAAAAATCTTCACTTTTTTCTTAATAGTATTCGGTTTTGAGTTTCGTTTGTTATGAAAAAAATATATTATTTTGAAATAAGACTTCCGTAAAGTGTTTAGACAGCAGAGAGAGAGGAGTAGTTTTTGGGTTAATTGCTGTGCAAAAGACGTAAAACTTTATCCAATTGTTATTTTTATCAGAGAATAATGCACTCAAAGAACTCAAAAATTCATGTCTTATATAACAACTAATTCTAAACATATATATAGAAAGAGAGAGAAAGAGAGTGAAGAAGAAAAATATATAATTCCGATGGAATCCGAAATGAGAACAGACCAGTCGAGAAGAGGTCACTCCAACTACACTAATATGTAGCAAACACTGCAGCTCTCAACAAAAGAGTATGTTTAGCTCCGGATCATCCATTTGCCATCCATTTCCCACAACTTTTATTAATTTTGACATAACTTTGATATTATTTATAAAGTTTTTAGATGTCGTCATAAGTCAACAGGTTTGAACGTTTCCAAAACGATTTACTCTGGCTCTTTCCATTTACTCAACTTGATGCAATCCTATTTTCTAATTGCACATCAATTTCACTCAATCTTTCCTTACTTTCATTGATTTATTTATTTAAAAGCAATCGATTTGAAAATCAAGACTTTAGCCAAAGAACAAAGAAATGAGAGCTTTTTTAGAGCTCATGAGTTCCGCTCCTATTCTCTATTATTCATAAGAAAAAAGGCATTGAAAGTGATCTAGTACACCTATAGATGAATCATCTAGCAAGCATTGATACAAATGCATAACAATTGACAAAAAGTTAATTCAATGGATTTAAAAATTGAATGAAAAACAAAAACAATGCCTCGAATAAAGTGTTAAATCTCTGCAAATATAAGACAAGTATTTCCTATGGAATCGATTCTTAAAGTGATTGAAATATTTTAATAATTTTGATGAGAAAATAAATTGAAAGCAAAATGCAATCAAAAGTTTGAAACAAATGATAAATTGTTTGTAAAATAACCTCTTTTTGTTTCATACACTTTGAAAGCCTTAACAGAAATTGTTATTTCGTTAATCACTTGATTTGAAAGCCATTAATGGAAAGGAAAAGAAACGCAAAATTGGTTTTCAATCAGAAACTCTTTTATTGTTTGAAAACAAATTATAAGACTTTCAAAACATTTTAGTGTCCGATATATTATTGATTAGTGTTTGGTCCGCGACGTCTGCCAAAAGTTTGGACCACATTCACGAAACGGCGGTTGTATTGCATCCGACGTTTAGCTCTTCCGGTCTTCTTCTTCTTCTTCTCCTGTTTCTCGACTTTAGGTGTCTGTCCCTTGACTTTGCCGGCGCGGGCCAACGACCCGTGCACTTTACCACCGCGTAGTCGCACACATACGTCAATATAGTCACCGTCTCTCAACTCTGAGCCAATTATGTGCTGCTCCTCATCCAGAGGTCGACCACAACAATAGAGGGCCTGATCTTCATTTGGAATATTTTCGACGCTTTCGATAAAAAGCTAATTAAAGACAAGAATAGAAGTCAAAGACAATTAATGAAACAAAAATGGTTTTGATCTCAATTTGTAATTACCTTTAATTCGAAGATATCATCGTTTGGTTGGACTTCAAAAGTGTGGATCTGTTGCGATCGCAAATAGATATGCATTTTGACAATCAGTTCAATTGACCTGACATTCAATCAAACAAAAACATATTTTAGTCATTGTTTAAGAGTTTTGTGGATCAAAGAAGTGATATTAATCATTGAAAATAAAGATTACCTCAATTTAGAGATAATTAAGTCATACAAACATACCTTAAAATCAAAACTCGTTGCGGAAAAGGAAGACTTAACCCCTCATTACTCTGACATCACTGTTGTCGCAGCCATTCACAAACGACGTGACAAAATCATTTGCCCCAAATTGTAGCCCACTGAACTTGTTTTATTATTGATCCTGATCACTTTTCAAATTTCATTCGACTGCCTCATTCATTTTGATTAAAGAAAATAATTAAAATAGTCGTCAGTTTATGAAATAATGAATTAATTTTAATCAATTATTTGAAATAATTTATAACATTTGTTTTATTTACAATTAATTTGTTGAATATTTGGCAATTAGAACAGTTGTCCGAAGAATTGTTTGGACAATTACTTTAATTCGTTAACCATATTTACAAAAGTTGGCCATTTCTCAGATGCTATACGTTATCCATCGGCAAGAAGTGAAGTGACGGCGGAATCTCGAATTGTGGCGGTTTTGGTCGTGAAATATCGAATTGAGCGCTAAGACTGCCATTACTTCTTCTTCGCTTACTCTTGCGATGACATACACTGCATATAATTATAATGACAAGAAGTGTAGCCGCAGACACAGCGCCTCCAATCACAACAGGGTTATATCCGGCTGCTTTTTTACCTTGGAGGTCATAAAAAGGTAATTAGTAAAATGGTTGGAAAGAAAAGGGAACCTACAGCCCAACTCATCTGATGGGTCCGTATGACCACAATTGGCGATTGCATTACATTTAAGAGCCGTTGAAATGCAATGATTACTGGAAGCACACTTGAATTGATCGCATGTGTTGAAAATGGTCATGTCACGGATTTCTGTGAAGCTAGCTTTGAATCCTTTAGCACCCACTGCTTTTTGGGCCGTAAGAAATCTGAGCAGTTGTTTGAAAGAAGAATTAGTTCTGAACCCATAATAAGTCGATCGCTATTTACGTAATTTTGAGCAAATTTGTGTCCGATTGGAGTTCACTCGTTTCGTTGTTCAGTTCGAAGCCACACAACTCTACCGGTTGTCTGCTTAAGCCTAACCAAACCCTAACCACAGCACCGGGACATCCTCGACCTATTCAATCACAAATTGAGTCAAATGTTTTCATAACTTCATTGATGATTTATGAGAACTTACTGGTGGGGTCCCCTTCCACTTGGAAAGTCTCAAAATTGAGAAGTACTCTGTGCCTAGCTCGGACAGTTATGAACCAGGTACATACTTGTCGATGTGGTAAATAGCCATTTGGATAATTAGGACTCATTACGATACCGTTTTCCTGATTTGTTATATTACTTCCACAGTCTATTAATATTCAAATAATTGATTTAAAAAATGAATCAAGACCATCAATATATCTGGGAGAAATGTGTTGAATACCTAAATTGTTGATAGAGTCAATAAAGCTATAGCTGGCACTGAAACCACTGGAAACTCCTGTTTCGTCGGTATTCAAAATTAATTTCATTCGGTTAACTCCAAAATCAGAGACAATAGGTCCAGGGGCTGTGGCCCCACAATATCTGCCGTATTTAATTTCACGGCCACTGGATAGCACTTCATAAACTTCAAGCCAATCTTCTAAACAAACCGTATTATAACCGGGTTCTGCCTTTTCTGGATGAGTTTTGAAGTGATTGAAGATAATCTTGACCTGTTGTCCCGTTTGACCGAAAAACTCGTAAATGCAGTGAGTGTTGGAGGGATAGTTACTCGGGTGTCGGGGAGAGTTTATTTCACCGCTTGTTGCGCTTTCGCTCACATACGTAAAGTGACACTCACCCGATGGGGATGGAGTGCCCGGCACTTTGTAGTCTGTTTCAAATGTATATCTGGCTTTGAAGCCCTGTCCTTGATTTGAGCCACTACTGAACACAATCACTAATGTCGGCCCCTCTGATAAAATAGGCGCCGGAAGACTTGAACCACAAAAGACATAATCAAATTCTTCGACAGCGTTATGACTTTGAGTGTAGAGTCGCACATAAGCGTCAGTGCATCTGATCCATCAAATCAAACAATTGTTTTCAAAATCAAATAATTTGCATAAAAGAATGGAAGACTCACTCATTCGGATCAGAGGACTGGATCTCAAATTTTTCAAACTCTAAACTCACTCTCTCCAAATGTTGAGAGTCTTGGAGACCATAAATATAGTATTTGCAGACTATGTTTGAATGATATAAGAAGGGATAGTTTGGAGAATAGACCGTTCCATTAGATTCTTTGCGACTTAAGATCTTCTGATCACATTCTGTGCCTTTGATGTGTTCCCCATCATTCTTACCAATAAAACCTTAAAAACAAAAATAATAATCTTTTAATGGAATCAAACATTTAATGACTTCAAAGAGTATCCGACAATTTGATAATAAACTTGAGAGTTGTGACAAAAATCTACTCTATTATTATAGACTATTTACTATCAGTTGTAGACTGACTTTAGAGAAGTAGTAGTGATTGACAAACAGTGATTGTTCAGTCAATTGTCGCACTCAATCATTTGTCATAAAAGTATGTGAAGAAATCGATTGGAAAACATTTCAGTTTTTATTGGAGAATAAAATTGATTGATTCGGATCAGTGTTTTCTAATGATTTAATTTGCAAAACAATATTCAATTCATACCCAGATTAACGAAGCGTTCGCTGAATTCAAAGACTCCGAAAAATCCTCTGTTCTGACTGTCGGCAGTTCTCTTCAGTGTTGTGAACTGCACGAACAGATTCTCTCCCGAAGAATATACCATAAGGTTCCGCTGTTGGCCACAATAGGTTGAGATAAGTGGGTCCTGATCTGAACTTCCGTCGTATACTTTTAGGAAATCAAACGGACAGCTATTGGGTTGAGTGAAAACGTAATTATTAACATTTGTTTGACTCTAATCTAATTGAGTCTATTCTTTGATTGCAAACATTAGTCTATAGTGAATGTTATGTAATGCTGAGAGAAGCGATTAAGTGATCACTTACTGTGGCCCCCCATAGAACAGATCGAAATCCATGAACTCAAGTCTGACGCGCTGTCCTCTCCTCCCAAGAAACCTATACTGACAGCTCAGGTTTTTTGGGTACACACCAGGATATGTAGGGCTGAGGAACTGTCCATCTCTTTTTTGGTCGCTATATATTGTGTAACTGCAAGTCTTGTGCGGCGCTGGCGTTCCCGCAATGAATGGACCTATAGATGCGAAAACAAATCAATCCATCAAAATGACGGCTTTTGAATGCCTTTCGGGTTTGAGGTATACTTGAATTCCATTCTAAGAGCTTAACATTTAGTGATATTCCAAACATTTTTGCGATCATTTAGTGTTATATCATATGTAAGAGACATTCGTTTTGCAAAAAAATGGTTATATAGAGGAAGACATCGGAAATCGTTGAAAGTGATAGAGGCTTTGAAAGAGCATAAAAATCGATTGCAGGTATAATTCAAGTCATACTTTGCCACAAACTTATTATCAAATTACGGGAAAAGCGTTTGAAATATCAAACGGAAAAGAAATGAGAAAATTAGAAAACTTTTTTTTCATAATCAATAAGATTTGGTTCTGAGAAAAGTTAACAAAAAAGAAATTCTTTGAATAACAAAATTTTAAGTGAATATTGTATTGTATTTGAGGTCAGCCGTAGTTATGACACGGAATTTGTGCCAAAGTTTAATGAAACGATTGAATTGAGAAATTGCAGATAAGAATCATCTGAACAATTGAAGTGATGTTCACTTTATTGAAGTCATTCACTATATATGACACAAAACCAATTAAATTTTCAGAAGACTAACTCATAATAACTTGTTTTGGTTATTATCTGTGCTTTACTTCAAATAGATTTTTATCTAAATTAAAGTCTCCTTTCGTTTTAATTTTCAATTATCTTAAGCCCTGACAATAGTTTCCGAGAAATCGATTTCTTTATTTTTCTGGTTTTCTGTGATAAAACAAATGCATATTTTGTTTCTTTTGAATCCCATAAATATTTCATTTAATTATATTCATTAAAAGGAAGGGATTCTACACTCGATTATTAATGCATAACAAGACATTAAAATATGCATAATTATAGACCAGTGCTGGTAATCAAACAAACTTTGTGTCATTACGAGTAAAAACTGAGTAATTAATTGTTTTTCAAACACTTGGATGAAAACAAAATTAGTCAAAAGACCTAATTTTCAATGAAATAATCGATTAATAATTTTATTTAGTTTTCATATCACTCTTTAAAACTTATTCATTACTTTGCCTACAAATGAGTAGAATCTCTCTGAAGGGAATTCCGTTAGAAATGATATCCATTTATTGTTTTACAGTTCAAGTGATTTAAATGGCCTTAAATTTGAAATATAGTGAAAATCAATTCATAGTTTTAGCGACAGATTCACAGATCAATAGAATAGCGGATAATAGGACTATATTTTATCGGAAAGGAAACACTGGACTCGACTCTCGCTATCAGACGAATGGCTGCAAAAAGAGCTTTACTTTGGGCTAAGCTTTTTAAAAAAAAGTTGATTTTCTATTACACTGTCTGTAAATTCGAGAAATCTATAGAAAGACTGAACGCTTAAATATAATTGAATCGATTGAATCAAAATATATATCGCTTGAAAGTATTTTTGGCAAAACTTTTATTAAGGATCTGATGGAAAAAAATCGAGAACGTGATGATTGTGAGCCTCGAAAGTATATTTTCACAATTTGATTCTATCAAAATTGTATTGAAGCAATGAGACTGAGGCTGCCCTACAATACTTGCTATAACTCTATTGTAATCCACGTCACGAAAAGTTCAAATTGATTAACAACACAACAAAACTATTGGATATAACATCAAAATAGTCGACAAAAAAGTCTAAAAGAATTATAAAAAGAACAACAAAATACTGTTTTATAGTAATTCCGGGGAATTATATATAAAGTGCTGGAAGTGTCAGACATCTAACGGCTTATATGCTGTGCTATGCGGTGCAGTTTACTACTCACTGGCATCGATAAACTCGTAATTGCCCTGGAATACTTTGTCGTCCACTTGCTTCTGATCGGTATAAAATCCAAACACTAATGTCTGATACATTGATATCCTTTTTCGAGGCACAGTTCGACCGCAATAGCGACCACCAAATGGAGTAGTGATTAGGTCCTGACCGGGCTCTTCCAACTCCGTATATAAGTCCACATATTCTCCAATACAGCTTTAAGTTTGCAGAGAAAACAATGTTTTAGAGAACACTTGAATACAAGTATTGATTTGTTAGACAAAGAAATGCTTTGAAATGTTTGCTTAATATAAAAGTTGAAAGAATGGAACCAACTCTGGTGTACTTCCTCTAAGGTTGAACAGCGAGAAAGAGATCTGGACCCTTTCATTTTCTCCGGCGATGAATGTGTAAATACATTGTCGCGAATGCTTTTGTTCGTTGACTATATTGGGTGAAGTAAAGCTGCCATTTTTCAAACCATCCGGATTATTGATAAAAGTTCGGTCACAGTCTATACCATTAGAATACAAAATAAAAGTCAACTGAAAGTCTAATCTAGCATTTGGTTCATAAATGTTTGCACTTTGATTTTGACTTCTCAATGATTTCAAATTCTAGATTCTTATTCAGTAAATGATTCAAATTTTCACTTCACTGAACATCTCTATGGGTTTAGAGCTCAGGGCTTCACATTCTATAAGGGGTTGGAAAGACTGACTGATCATTAGATGGAAAATAATATCATTAGTCTATCGATTTTTATCGCGAGTTTTCCAAATAATATTAAAAGAGAAACAGATTTTTAAAATATTTACTGTCGGACTGAGAGATGACTTCGATTAGAGTCAAGTCATTCAATCATTGGTATGGATTGACATAAAGATGAAGTCGTTTGGGTCATAAATATTCTTGGATTTGAGATAATGACAATTAATTTTGAAGCGAAATATATTTTTATGGCACAGAAAAGAAAGGAAAAGTTATTCAAAGCATCGATTTTTATGAACAATAAAAGAAAATTGTGTATCAGTAGTATTCTGTGCTATTGTGCTATCAGTGGTGATCCTATTATGGCATATATGAGGCGTAATCTTTTCAATTTGTCTATCAGATCATCAGATCATTTCTCTTTATCACAGATAAAGGATGTTATGTTAACCCGAGTATAATAAAATGATATACAGCTATGCGGTGCTGCGAGTGTCGGCACCAACACATAGTCATCTAAATAAAAGATTATATGACGTGCTCCTAGTCTGGCATTATGTATGTGTTAATAATGTTTTTTAGCAAAACATAATTTCAGACAGAATTTCAAAAGAGATAACTTCCAGCCGTTCTTCAAATGCATTCATGGCTTCCGAATATCCCTTATTTTAGTCAACTTTTATCCAATGAATAAATTATGAATAGAGAAGGCATTCACTCATCAAATA
This sequence comes from Euzetes globulus, assembly GCA_034695525.1. NCBI lineage: Eukaryota > Metazoa > Arthropoda > Arachnida > Sarcoptiformes > Euzetidae > Euzetes > Euzetes globulus. The sequence goes on from JAQIWP010000002.1 coordinate 19,891, forward strand.
TTTAAGACTTGTTTTGAATAATATCGAGAACAGTATTCTGAGGGCATTCTTATCAATATTTAGATGTCAGGCATTGGACTCAAGTGTTGATCTTTCCAGTGATAACACCACTGAATATAAGAAACACTATGAAAGAGGAGAATGGGCTCATTGATCACTGGTGGTGACAGTGCCACTGAGACACTGGTCTAACAGGAATAACCAAAGCTGACATACTCCATCAGTACTAGTATTGAGGCATCTGGCTAATTTTCTCCATCTCTAAGGACAATTACAATAAATCTGGTATCTTATTTTTATAATAGATGAGCTAGACAGTTTTCTTATATTTCCCTTAAGAGATATTATATTTTTATTTGTTGTCAACCAATCATATTTTCAAACTCAGCGATCAATTGTTCGGACACTGTATCTGATGGTTATTCCAATGTCTGGCCAATTGATAACTAGATATTTGATGAATCGCAGAGAATGACAGTCAAAATTGGGTCCAATAGTGTCAGTAAAGAACTTCTTTAAACAGAACTACAAACTATATGTGAATCGTTTGGACTGACATCAGTTGATTAGAGGACAGTCTGATTCTGTGTAAAATGATATGTTTCTACGAAATTCTGGTCTTTTTACGTATAAAAGTAAGTCATAATTTTTGTCACTATTTCGCAAATGTTCGTAATATATAGTTATTTGTCAAAAGTGGATGAGATCTTCAAACAATTTTTCATTTCTTTTATGACAAAAGTCTAACATTTTGTCTAAAATTAATTGATTCGAAAGACAATATAAGAGATAGATTAAGAAGAAGTAAACCGTAAGTTCAACCGTTCGTTCATTAAATTTCAATTTGAAAAATAGTGTTTTTTGAGCCGCAATTAAATAGGTATCGATTGATTGAAAACAGTATTGCAATGAAAGTAAAATTCCTTCAAAATTAATCTCAAGAGAGAGTGAAAAACGTGTAAAACAATACAGAAGGGAGTGATTGGAAATAATTTAGCCCTCAAGTTATCTAACAAAACTTAAGGCATTATAAACTAGAATATAATAACCAGTATTTACTTAAAGTGCATAACATTATTGGCTAAGCATTAAATGCATAAAAGAAGAAATGAAATCATTTACCGTTCGCTTCAACAGATTTACGGCTAATATTTACAATAAAAATAACGATTATTATTAAAAAGGGATAGCATTTGCAGCGCTCAACCATTGTCTTCATGAGGGCTGAATCACTTCATTCCAGAATTCTTGTGTTGAAGGGTTGCCTTTCATACGAGTCGCTCGTTCAGCAGATTCTCTGACAAAACACATTCAGTAGACTTCGAGCCAATTGTATGTAATGTTAATCCGTTGAACATTAAAAACAAAACGAGAATCTAATATATGAAACACTTATTGAGTAAACGTTGGCTTTGATGAGAGCCAAACGCGGCTGTGTTTGTGTGTCGGCTACAGCTCTCTGTATCTCTTCTCTAGACTCGACTCAGAGGCCATTACATTATCTCCTCTAAAAGTATTGCTCAGCAAAGAAAAGGCTCCAAACTGTGTCTTGTGCTCACATCGCATGCTCTCTGTCTTTGATATCGGTTTTAATCCTGAAACTGCTTTCACATCCAAAACATTTTCTCATTTAGTCTCTGATTCTCCAAAACTTCCAGAAATTCTGCAGTTTTTTGCATTAAATCCAATTAATTAAGTAAACAAAGAATAAAATCTATTTCAGACTAAGAGAAGAACATTTGTTTTCTTGTGGATAAATAGTCGATGAAAATGTTGTCAATTCTGGTGAAGAATAAATGAGTTATTGGTTTCTTTTGACTAAATTTAATTAAAATTCTGGGATCAAAATCTTAAATCAAATTTTGAAAAATTGAATTCTTTTGCATCGCATTACAGGAAAGGAGAGGAACAGAAAATAATATTCTTTAATATCAATGGAAGGCTTACTTGAGTTACAGACGAGAGCACAGAATCTGTAGTAAAAGAATGTGCAGCGAAAAGTGAGACACATATCGATTCATTGTGGTATTGATCCGTTCGCACACATACTGTTTGACTAAACATCTCATCATTTGAAGTGTTTGTGACTCAAACTTCACAATCGAACCCAAACTCACTACTCATTGATAGTAATGGGTTTTGATGCAGAAAATCTTCAAGACTTGCAGCTCAACCAAAATACCAATTAGTCCCACAATTATAAAAATTACTCTTTTTTTGACTCTCAATCACTGATATCTCAAATTCAGTTTACATTTGAGACCAAGAAACAATTTATTTGTTAGAAGGCTTCCAAAAAAAATTCATTATATCTGCAAAAAATAACCGAAATAAGAAAAGACAGGAAATTCTTCACAAAGTTATTGAATCGATGAGTAAATATTTGGTTTATTTGGTCCAACATTTTGTTTGATTATAACCCAAAACTTATTGTATATAAGGATTTTTGTTTGAAAATAAGGCAATAATTGAATTTTGCGACAAAAAAGCGATAAAACTAAAAGACACGAAAGTAAATAAACATTTAAAGAAACTTCAATTTAATTTATTTGTTTATTTCATTTTTGCAAAAAAGTGTATAATTTTTGAGCCATTAATTTATTCAATGAATTTAACATCAAATTCAACTAATAATTTAATAAATTAATCAAAATCTTATCGAAATTCATATGAAAACAAGTGATAGAAAGTGAAGTCTTGACTCACTTTGGGCTAAACTCTTATGATATTTACAAATAATTGCTAAACAGAACTGAAGGCAATGATTATTACTTAATATTTCTATTGCTTTCCTATCGATTAGAACACGATTTCAATGATTTATTGTCTGTTCGTATGATTTCTTATATAATAACAAATTATTTGATTAAAACGTTTAAAAAAATTGATGCAAAAAAATGCTATGTATTTGTGTTTAGGTTTATGTTATTGTCGTTTAGGACAAGTCGTTATCACTGTTGGCCTCGTCGTCAGTCATCACATGTACTAAAACTCCGACCGCTTTTCCTAAACTGCCGGCCGATTGTAACAGATGGTTGACCTGATTTGACGCCACCGCTGGTCCTGATTTGGAATTGCAATCAATTTTGAAACTATTTTGTTGACATTGACTGCAAATTAATCCAAACCTCGGTTTTCAGATCCGTTGGTGTGATTGTGATGAAGGGCGCGATGGGATGGAATAGGAGAGGAAGTGGATATGTTATTGTTGTGCAAAGCTCTGTGTTGTGGTCCGCTCGACATTCGGGGCAATGAACCTGTGTTATGAAGTCCTGGAGAATGAGAGGGCTCGGGCTCTGATTCAAGCAGTTGCCGCAATCGTTGTAGCTGTGCTTCCAGTTGCCTGTTATGGTCTTCCAGAATCTGCATTCGGGTTTCGAGCCGTCCTTTATGTTGGCGCAACATTTTGGCCTCGGCCAGAATAGCCTCCTCTTTACTGGGCGTTGATATGGGCGTCATTTCAAGTTCTGAATCACTCAATAGATTGGAACCCATTTTGTGATTCGAATAGTGATTCACACTATTTGTCGATCTGTTAGCCGTTCTCTCGATTTTGAGTCTTTGATATTCTTCTTGTAATACCCTTTAAAAGTGAAACAATATTTAGTTTCATTGAATCAGACGTTTTCCCAATCAATAGTTATACCGATTTTCTTCTTCCAACTCATGTATTATAGACTCCAATTCATCCCTTTGGTCGGCTTCGATCTGTGCCATGACCTGCGCCGGACTCTGTGGAGCATAACTTGTATAACCATAATCATTGCCTAAAGTCTGGCAATACTGAGCGATCAATTGGTGTTCGTCTTCACTATTGAAACGATTGAGTCATAAAAAAGTCAGAATTAGTTTCGATTCAATCAATCAATAGCTTCAATACTAACGACTCATCCGGTGTTGTACTCCTTCTGCCCCTGAGCTCCACTTCTGCCAATCGATTTGCATAGAGTTCGAGCCTGGAGTGCATATCTTGAGATGTGTGATGCAGTGTATGAGAAGGAGAGGGCGCCGGGCTCTCCAAGTCGTCCCCTTCTAATACTGTTTGAACGGGAAGGTATCCGACCCGCGGATGGCGTTTGAAGTGACGCTTGGATTTGAATTTATTGCGGATAATGCGAGTGAAGTCACGCACGTCTTCTGCGGAACGGGTGACCACACAATACTCTTGCATTGGATGACTGCAAATAATCAAAATGAAAATATGCGGTAAAAGGAGTTGTGGGTTAAGCCATACGTGATCTTATGGTGTTTGGCTCTTCTGCCCGAGAAGAAGCAATTTTGGCACAAATCAAAGTTGAAACACTTGAGACACCGGTACCGGAAACCGACGATCGGATATTGTCTGCAAATGTTACACTTTGCCTGATGTTTGGCCGTCTCGGAGGCCGACAACCTGTGCAATAAAGGCAACCAAACAATAGACTGCGGTTCCATTTGAAGCCAGTCCAAGAAGTCGGGCGCCTCTATTTCTGGTTTATTGCCAGCCTTAACAAAACAGGACCTAACACTGGGCTCAATATTACTGCCCCCGAAGGCAGCGATTTCTCCTAAAAGGCGGGGAATTTGGATGCAATCGTGTAATAGTAGACCTAATTTCCTGTCGTCTGCACTGCCATTAGTGCTGGCAATCAATCGAAACAAATCTGTGAAAAGCATTTAAAAACAAACAATAAAAGCGTTTCAATCGTTTGTTTATCGAATGGAATGGCTTTAAATAGAATCTTATCTCACATTTATATTTGTCTTCGAGAGAGGCCTTACAGAGAAGGGCTGTTCCAACTTTGAACGACAATATCCTTATATATCCCGTTCGCGTCGAACTATATTTTGTAAACAATTAAATGATGGCTTAGTTTAGGACCAAAACAAATAAAAAATAGATTCCAATTCTTACGTGTCGTAGAGGTTGAGTAACCAATTAAGACATAAATCAATACAGAGGGGAACGTTGACGAGCGTCGAGTGCTCCACAGCTATGCTCTCGTATACGCTTTGCAAACAACTTATCATTTCTGGAACACTGATTAGTTTGTCATTCTGTGCCCTGAGTCCGAATTGATCGAAGATTGCGATCAGTGTTTCCAATGGTATCAAATCAAGACACAATCTCCTCTGAACAGTCCTCAACTTCATGGCTGTTCGATATGCACTGTAACGGACTTCATTGTATTCGGTCAATGAGTTCAGGATTTCCGTATATTTAGGCGATTCCTAAAAGTATTCAACAATTTGTGACAAATGTTAAAAGAAACTTAAAGTAAGAATCGATGAAAAAAATCATTGAAAAGTCAAGATTTGTGTTAAGTCTTACCCAATGAGTGGTTTCGGTCGCGTGACTGACATAAGGAAAAAGAAATTCAGTTAGGAATCGATCGATTAGCTATTGAACTGGTGTTCAACAGAATACTTACTTAATATAGTAAGGCACTTTATTGGCTGCCACCGCTCGCTCCCAGGGATGATCGACTGCAGCATTAAGAAATTGCTGTTGAGCTGAGCCATGATCTCTGATGGCCTGTTCTATAGCTTTCTGTCTTTCATCGACCGCCAGTTGTAATAATCGCGAGCGAGTGTTCAGTTCCTCCAAATAATTGAGGTTAGAGTGAGACAGAAGAACATTACAGCCGGTTATTCGAGCCGCCGATTCGTTCACTTGTTCTGTTTGGATCTGGATTTGTGCTACTCTTTCACGGAATGACTGCAATCATCATTTGAAAGAACCGGTCATTTAGAGCAAGAATAGAAATAACTTATATTCAAACAATTCAAACGACTTTTCAAACAAAAAATACTTTTTGACTAATATTCTGGTCATAGAATCTATAAATTCAGAACCGATTCACTTAAAGTTTAATTGAAAGGAAAGCCATTTCATTATAGAAATTAATATTAAAATTTATGTTTTGTATAATTAATTGATAGGAAATAAGAAAGTTTTGGGACTGACCTTAAGTTCTGTAAGATGTTGAGGCAATTGGTCCAAAACAATGTCTGTAATGTTAGGCCATTTGGTATTATGGGTTTCCAAGGAATGCAATTTAGCGCTCAGGTCCTCCATTCCCTTCTGTAAGCCATGCATTCTCTGCAGAGAATGTGAAGAAAACGAACAAAAGTTAACATTAAGTTATCGACACATTAATCAGATATAGATATGTTTGTGCCAATGGTTGGCCCAACGCTTATGAAATTCAATAGAAGAGCAATGTTTACAACAAATGCAATCCTATTGTTGATGTGATGTCTAATGTGCGAACATAAGACGTCAAGACATGTACTAACCCTCTGAACATCATCTAATCGTTTCTGCCTGTGCTCCGTCTGTTGCAATAATTCATTCCATTTATCAGACAGTTTTTTCACTTCGCGCCGTATGCTTCGGGTCAGCTCTCGAGACTGATCCAAACCAGTCGAATGCTGGTGACTGTCCCCATCATAATCCCTGACTGAAACAATAAACAAGCCGTTAGTCCAGCGAATCGCAACTCAGACTTATTTCTATTGAGTTCATCACAAATATAACAAATGCCTGAAACGACAACTCAATTGTAATTTGTTTTTGGCCTCTTTTGGCACTCAATTCACTCCATTCTCTTTCCATTTCTAGTCTTCAGACACAAAACAACTTTTATCTATTCTCTACAATTGAATTATGTATGACTCGGATATATTCTGAATTATCATAATTTTATGATCTGCTCGAAGACATTTGACAAATTTGATTCACCAAAAGTGTAACAACTTTTAGAATAAGTCTTTTAGGTTTGGCTTTCATTTTTAAATTCTCTCGAATCAGACCATAACTCATATTCGATTGAAAAATAGGTTTTTATAATGGATTTCAGAGAGAAAGGTAACTCAAAAAAAAGCATTTTGTCGATAACTACCAAAGAAATGATGAGTTATGGCTCTTTTCGACTGATCCCAGAATTTGAAAACTAGACTTTTCTTTTCCAAGTTTTCCACGATAATTGATATTTATTGCAAATTCTTTTAAAACTTCACTTAAAACGAATGGCAATGCATTAAATTAAATTAAGGGTGGTACAATAGTAAGTGATAGGAAAGTCATTGTTAGTCCAAACATTTTTAAAGCTGAAAGTTTCATTTATATTCCGATCATTTTAAAATTTTAGGTAGGCAAAATATCAATTTACTATTTTTGCAAGTCATTTTCTAAGGAATGATCATAACTTGATGAAAATTTAAGATATAATTTACAGCTAAGACCAAAATGGTTTTAGCTAGATGTGCAAATAGGTTTCTTCGAATTGATGCTATATTCAAAAAAACATTCTCTGGTGATCAAATGATTTTCTCCATTTTAATTAAGCCAAAGTTCCTACAAACCCAATGTTGTTTGTGTAAGATAATATTAATTCCAAATACATTGTCATGGCAATTTGTTTATCTTTAAACTGTTTAGTAAAATACTTTTAGGACAGTTTTTAAACAAAAGCAATTTGATCACCACAGAATTTCTTTGAACACATCAATTAGGAGAAACCTATTTGCACATCTAGCTAAAACAATTTACACTTAACTGTAAGATTTTAGCTAGATTTAACCTGACTAATGTTAATTAAATAGTATTTAGAACCATTTAAACTAAAATTTTGATCATTTTATTATATTGAGTAAAATGGCGGATAAGATACTCCTAGAATAATCTAAAAATCATCCCTCTTGATCGTATCATTTTGAACATCACTGAATATAGTGAATTAGGAATGATCAATTTTGCCTGTATATACCAGCAAAACCAGGAAGTATAGTTTAAATAGAATGATTGAGCACTCAATCTAGATTGAATATTGTCTTCTAAAATAATGTAAACCGAGTTTTGTTGAACTTTAAGGAAATTAAATCGACTCAAGTCTTAAAATTTGAAAATAACAATCAATTACTTCATTAAAAACAATAATATTGTGTGCGAATGGATGGGTGCAGACACGACAACCCCACCTAAGAGTTTAATTTTTGAATAAATGACAACTTATTTGTTTAAAATGAAATGACAATAATTGAAACACAAAGAGTTTGAGAGAACCCAACCCAATAAGAGTAATGTCTGCAAATGATTTAATGTTAAATAGAAAAATAATCGCTCAAACCTTCAGAATCACTGCTCTCCGTGTGTCCGATGTCTTCTTTGGCCACATATTGTCGTCCGGCCAGAAGACTGTTCTCAATAAGTGGTCCCTTTTCTTCGAGTTGTCGCCGAATATTTCTATTCTCTTCCTGTTGTTTCAAAATGACGGCGACATCGCCTCCAATGGCCGGTTGTGACGACAATTCAGTTTCCTTTTTAATTATCCATTCGGTGAGTTCGCGGAACGACAGTAATAGTTGATCGCACTGTTCGGCGCTTATTTCTGGTCGATTTCGGACTGGAATAGCGTCTAATTTGTGACCATTCCATCGACTCATTTCTTGCTCTTCTTCTAATTTAATCTCTTCTACGGTTACCTCTTCTTTCAAAACAATAGGATCCTCTAATTTTTCAAGATTTTCAACACTTACGGACTCTTTTATTTCTTCCGATTCAAAGACGTTGTCTTCAAGATCTTCTTCTTGTTCTTCTGATTCCTTTTCCTGAACTTCTAGTTCTGGTGGTTCTGATTCTTCAAATTTATCTGTTTGGTCGGTGGGCACCGGTAGTAGGTTATCTTGATTCTTTAAATAAATTAATTGATTTAGATGGAAATATTCGTTATAAACACCGATTAGAATCTTGTTGGAACATTTAAAATATTGAAGAGAGGAAAATGTCCACTAATTTTGACCGAAAATCGGTCCAATATATGAGTAGAAACTCAATTCATTTGAACATTGATTTGAATAATACTTTAAATGAATAGAAATTGCATTTGAGTGCAAACTATTAATTAATTCAAACATTAAAAGCAATTGAAATTCTGGTCAAATAAGCGAAATGTGGACATCATTTTGGCTCAAATTTTCATTTTAATCCGTTTCCATTCATAACAGTGTCAATGATTTATAGAGCATGCGATCTGAGACATACAAAGAATTGATCGATCGATGCCATCATTGGGCACAATATTACGATCAGGAATATACACAACGCACAGAATAAAGCTCTGGCTTTACCTCCAATATTAAATAGTATTGTAACCAAAATTCACTTCAATATAATACAAATTAAGAGCTTAAAAGCTCCTAATATTAATGTTTTATCTGTTAGAACAGACATCGGATGAAAAGCGCAGAAAAGACTAATCCAATAAAATCTAATTCCATTTCATCTGAGATTCTATTCGATCTAAACTTAAACTAAATGATAGCGAATTCAATTTGAAGACTTCAAAACTTCTATCAATACAATGAGTCAATGACTTACAATCAATCGAAGCTAAGCTTAAATAACAATCACCGGATACTTTACAGGGATCATTCTTGAAAATATGCTCACTTAATGGTTTGCAAAGTTTGCCTGATTAATTCTTAATATTTTCGAATAAAAAATATACATTTTAAAAGCAGTAAGCGCATTTTATAAGCGCAGTCGATATATTTCAAATAATTTTCAATAATTCAACAATTTAACCTCGTTAATGATAGACTTTATGATAGGTATTTTTCAGTTAACCTTTTTAATGAGCCTGGTAAGGACAAAATCAGATCACTGAACCGGTATTGTTCGGCTAAAGTTAAGATTCAAAACGGTATTGAGTAACGGCTATATCACTTGAAAGAAGCTTGCTTATAACCAACGGAATCAATTAAAAATGTTCATAGATTTCATAAATTTCGAAAGTTTTGAAATGAAGTAAGTTAAAGCCCGAAAATAAGTTAAATGTGTTTAGGGTCTAGAAAGTTAATAAAAGTTTCATTATCAAATAAAATATTAGAGTATTAACCGAATGGTAATTAGTATTGATCACATTTTGTGCACTTATTTGGCCAGTTTTTTGGTGTTTTCCTGAATAAGTGAAGAACTTAATAGCCAGACACAAGTTCATTACTCACTGCCAAAGAACTAATGGTTTGGGAACTAATTTCTGGTCTGTATTTGTTAAGTGGAGATCAAAAGCAATCGAATGGAATTCAAAAATGATATTTTTTGCCTCAAATCGAGTAATTTATAGCCCAATAGTTTCAAATTTCAATCTAAATTCAATGTTATGTCTGAATAAGTTTTGTTTGTAAAACAGTTCGGGAAATCAGAGCTCAGACTAAATATCGAATTATTGTTTCGACTGCTTATCAATAATTAATGGTTTGAATTAATGGACTGAAAACCAGTCAATCGATTGCAAGCATAAGACGAAAGTAATTCAATACATGTCTCCAAAAGTGAGTAAACACTTCATAAATAAAAAGCATTAAATTTTGTGATATTTGCAAATAATTAAACTCTCAAAACCATAATTTAATAGATAAGGGAAACACTCACCACAGGTTTATCAGCCTTAGACTGAGGACCGGTCGGCTTCTTATACTCTTTGAATCGTTTCAAGAGGTCGTCATAACTCTTCTGCAAATAAATAGTTTGATTGAAATGAGAAAATTAAACGAATGCCAAATATGTCTAATCACTGATAATAACGAAATCAAAACCTGAATCAGTTTTGTTTGTTCCTCCAAACGGATGGCCGCCTCATTCCTGTTCTGCTGTCGATATTTATCGGTATAACTCTTCAGCGCAACCAAAGTCTTGGCATAAGAATCGAATTCAGTTTGCATTTTGTCCACTTCTTCGGGCAGATCTTCAGCTAAAACCTCATTTTCAAGTCTATTCTGGAGTTCATTTTCCACGCTTTGAATCCATCTTAAAATTGAGAGCATTTGTCGCTCACACTGTTGGGACTCAGTCTGAGTCGTTTCCAATTCAGTCTGTCGTTCGCGGGCCTCACGACTCAATTGGTCCCATCTGTCACCAACTCTTTTGACGTCATTTTCTAAGAGTTTAGACGACATTTTTCTATCTATCAATTCTTTGTTGATTTCATTAATTCGTTCTAATCTTTCATTTGGTTTATTTCTCAGATAATTCTCTAAATCCTGAAAATGAATTCATTATTAATCAAGTATTAAAAGACAGTTGACTTACATCGAGACTTTCAGATATTTCTTCGGCGTCAGCAGCCAATTGTGGTGAGCGCTTCAACTTCTTTGCCAGTTTGTCCAACCAATCATTTTCATTCATAATCAGTCGCTTCAGTTCTCCAGTAATTGTTTGTGATTTCTTAACTTTAATGATGGTCTCATTAATCAAATCTTCATAGTTTTGTAATCCTGTTTGGACAGAATGATATCGTTGTTTAAGTTCTTCGAAGGACCCGGTTGTCATTTGATTCAGATTTATTTCATCCAGCTTTTCTTTAATGCTTTTGATTTCACGTTTCTTAGCAGTTATTTCATTTAGAATTGTCTTCAATTTATTTAAATTTGAGTGAAAGTCAGTTCCGGAGACCTGAGTTGCACTTTGAATATCATTCTTGGCTTTTGTCACCCATTTCTCGGTTTGGGTCAGCATTTCATGAATAGCGTTACTGTTTTGCAAAATTGTCTTCAATTTGTTGTTCTTATCGATTGTGGCGTTTTTCAGTTTTTCCCACTTTTCGTTAATTTCTTTAAATTTTGAGGCGTTTTTGAAGTTAAAATTTTTAGTGATTTCGACCGCATTTTTGTTAACGTTATCAATGGATGACTGAATCGTCAATTTTATGTCTTTCTGTAGTTTATTGCACTGTTCCAACTGTTGCTCCAATGTCTCCAAATCGCCAATTGCTATGTCCTCTTTCAGGAAGACATTCACGTCATCCATCCAGTTATCCAAAGATATTATCTCTTCTTCTAATGAATTAAACGTTTGTAGCGATTTGTTTATTAAATCAATTCTACTCTTTATCTTTTTGTTCACGGAATCCCATTTACCATTCAATTCATCCACAGTTTTAGATAAGGATTTAATCCAATCTTTCGAGCCGTCTTCAGAATCAAATATCTCTTTGGAACACTTATTAATATATTTAAGATTTGTTTCTTCAGAACAAACAGTTTTTATCAGTTCTTCAAACTTTTTGAGTTCTTTTTCCAAAGCATTGCTATCACTAATGGTTTGCATAAAATCTGAATCAATAGAAATGTTTGTTTTGTCCAAACATTCGGACAATCCGTTTATAGCTGTTGTCAACTCGACCGGTGCCTCAGAGGACTCCTCAGTTGTAGGACTTCGTGGTTGTGTTGACACAAATTCACTGTTTGTTTCTATGGATTTTTCTTTCAAACGACTGTCAAAACTAATAATCTTTTTATTGGTTTCTTCCCAATAAGAGATGAAACTTTTTATATCATTCACATTGGAATCAGTGGTCAAAGAATGGGTTTCTGCGCAAAGTTTAAGAATATCTTCAGTTATCTTTTGGATCTTTTCTTTTTGCGATTGCATTGATTTGAGTCTTAGCTGGAAAAAAGATCAATGGATAAGAATCATTACTGAGAAGAATGAAACTACTTTGCTTTGATCCAAAAGTTTTGGCAGTTCGTCAAGGTTATTTATAGATTCTTCAGCCGATTGTAACCATTTGTTATGTGTCTCCAGAACCCTAGTCATGGCATCCGATTCGTTGTGTATTCGATTGATTTCTAACATTGAGTTCACTTTCTTATGTCTTTCATCCATAATATGATTGACTTCCAGCCATCGCTCCAATAGATTTTGAACCACTTCTTCAATAGTTTGTGAGTCTTCACCAACTTTTTCAGTTAAAATGAAAAGGTTTAAAAACTTATTAATAATAAGGTTTAAAATATATAAAAGCCTTCTTCTAAACCATAAGATAATGGAAAGTAATAAAGATTTGAAAAATTTCATTATCGCTAAGAGAAGTGTAGTTATTTGCTGTCAATTAAACCTGCAAATGCCTGTAGCTTTAACTTTCAATAACAATCAATGGAAATCAATTAATTATCATTTGGTTCTTATGACAATTGATATAAGATTACAGTAAATATTTTGATGTTTTCATTAAAAAATTTAGATAATATTTCATGAAAATGAGCGCAAAAGCAGAACTCACTGGAACTTAAGTCTTCGACAATTTGCTTTCCCTGTGCTATCAATTGTTCAAATTCTGTTTTACGCATTTCCACATCAGCTTCGGTGTCTTCCAACAGCACCTGTTGCTCTTCTATGGCAAGTGATTCCCACAGTAGAGAGCCTTCTTCATCCTCAGTATCGATGCCGAGCGCTTCCTCCACCCTTTCCATCCAGGATGAAAGCGAGTCGAGGGCTCTTTGCCATTCTTGTATACGCCAAGAGTCTAACCTTCTTTTCTTAGCACTGGAACCAGTGGTGGGCGTTGAAGTAGTGGAAGACGTTTCTGACGATGAAATCTCTTTCTTTTCGGGCGAAGAACTTTGTGATGAAATGGAGGAACGGCTTTCTGGTTGACTCAATGTATTGAGTGCTTCTCCCAACTGTTCCATTCTCTGTAACATTGTGTCCCAGTGTTGTGTCAGGCGCTCTAAATTTCGGGTTATTTCTAGAGCTGCGTCACTACCCCTGTCAAGTTTGCCCAAAAGTATTTGTGCTTGGTCAGCTAAATTTGACGAATTTGTTTGTTGTAATTCCATTTCATTTTCCATCTTTTGTAGTCTTTTGACTAAATCCAAGACAAACTTAGAGCCAGGTTTGGTCTCAGTGGCCGCGTCTTCCATTTCGGTCAGTCTTCGGTCCAATTTTGATAACCAATGACTGAATTTCTTCTCCTCTTCGCTCAATATTTTCCAGGAATTATAAATGGTGTGCAGAGTATCGCCGGTGTCCTCAACGAACCGGCAGACGTGACGCCAACGTTCGGCCAAAGCCTCCAACTGGTCCTCTAAGGCCGAGAAGTCGTTATCGCTGTTGTTGTCGTCATTGATAACAACCATATTTGAAACGGAATTAACCACTTCCTGTTGCTTTTCAACTTGTTTTTGAAGAAGTCTGTGTTCTTTTAGTTGTTCTTTAACTGCCGCCAAATTGGATCCAATGTTAGAAAAGTCACAAATCTTGACTTCAGCCGATGTCAACCATTCCCTTAAGGAATTCAATTGTTTTTGTTGTAAATTCATGAGCGCGTCGTTCAGCTGTTGCTGTCTATCCATGGCTTTGAACCTTAACTGATCCCATCGCGCACTTAACAGTTCCATCTGCAGCGAAATCTCATCCCTTTCATCAGAATCACAGACATTGGAGCGGATCAGGTGCTGTCCATCAGTGAACATGTCCTCAATCTTCTGCTGGTAATGACTCAATTCAATCATAAAGAGTTCGTTGTCGTGAAACAGCTGTTTGACAGACTCGACATCTTTGTTGGCAATGGGTTCGCAATTATTGAGCTGTTCCTCAGCGCCTAACATCCAGGTCAGTATGTCTTCTAAATTAGACTGGTATTCAGCGATCTTTTTCTGATCCAAATCTGATGACTGAGCAAAACAAGAAAAGTTATGTTTTGTTCCTAAAATAAGATGTATTTGTTTGGTACCGAAGCCTCTAATCTGTCAGATTTGTTGACAGCGGATAAGTCGACGCCTTCTTTCTGCAAGGCTTCGAAAAAGCACATCACATACATCATCACTGACTTCTTGTCGGGTCGGGAAGTGTTTATGTCTAATTCAAATAGTATATGAATATTTAATGCAAGTACTATTGATTTGTGTCAAACCCTCGGCATCCAAGAGCTTCTCGATCTTCAAGTGTCTGAAGGCCAGGTCGAATGCGTGGGTCAGCCGAGTGTTAGCATCCTTTTTGAACATCGTTTTGTAATCGAAAAGGTGTGGCCTTTGATTAGAGAAGAGTTAAGCGTTAAATGAATGATAAAAATCAAAAAAGAAAATAATTGTAACAAAACCTGAATCGATGCAAAAGAGCATTAAAAGCGAGTCCATCGCTCCAACTGGTCGTGAAGTTAGTTATGTCCACCCCTTCATAACTTCAAATAATTGGAGATTAAATATGAGACATAAATTCGGATTTAAAAGTTCACGAAATAACAAAATTAAGTTCAAACATATAAATCAATAAAAAGTTGTTGATTTGAGAATTTACCCTTTAGTGTGTGTCCGACACCAGGACAGTAGTGTTTTCTCCAGGTTTTGTTGTTGCATGTCTTGTGCTACTACTCGTAGTAATCCGTGGACCTGAGGAATGTCATAAATATTATGATTTGGTGAAAAGTTTACACAAATCTAATTTTAAAGCACATATATTTTAGAGGATTACCTGCCAGTGCAATATTACACTCCAAACCAATCCCAGAGTAAGTTTAGGGTTTCCGTCGACGATATCGTTTGTGCTTATGTTCACTAATTTAACCTTTAGTTTGAAAATTGAGTAAAAAAAATAATAAGACTTATTTGAAAAGTTGTCGCAAAAGTGGTTCTAATCAGTTATCGGAGTCATAACGACATTGACTGACATAAAGACAAATATTTGTTGCGTTCAGAAGAAAATTACAAAAAATTATTATTATTTCGATTCGAAGTAATTTCTGGTTATCGCCACTGAAGTAGAGATAACTCAATGATATCACTGTAAGAGTCTGTCTATCGGTTAATGAGGGCTTACACCACAGATAATCAGATTAAGTCAATACAGACGAAAGAGTAGTGCTTTGGAGACTTACATTGTTAAGTTCGAGTACTTCCAGCGCACGGCCGACATTGTTGAGATGATGCACTTTGAGGCGTCCCTTTTCTCGTTTCTATTCAAACATTAATTTTGATTGAAGAATGAGTCAAAACACTAAACATAAGGAAATTTATGCTCAAAACCACTTATAAGAAATGAACAGCTAATCGGAAATCCATTTTTTCTGCTGAGACTCACATTCTTATTATTGCCTAACATTTATTACAACCAAATGTCTAAATATAAGTCTTAATAACTATAAATTCTATCCCAAATCCAATCAAAATATTAGATTTGTTTCCAAACAATTGACAGACAAAACACTAAATAACAGTAATTTTCGGATAAAATATTTGTAATTCAACTGAAATGATGTCAAATCGGATATTAAAGAAAAATATGAAAATTAAAAAATAAAAATTAGTCCAAAAATAATACAAACGATTTCACAGTTGCAGAGGATCTCCAATAAGGAAATAAGTTTTGTGCCGTCCCTTAAATCGGCGAATAGGTCCTGAAGTAAAGGCTGTGATCTCTGTATAAATATAAAACCATAACTTTTATTACATTTTTATATGAAAAGCAATATTAGAGCAAAAAGTTTTATTTTCCATGTTTTTCATAAAAAAGGCTTTTGAAACAAATAAAGTAATAAACGATTTGAACGCAAAGTCTGTTTTGTTTGAATAATAACTTCTCTAATGGTTGGCATTAATCCAAGTAATCCATAGTTTTCACATCGACTCTGCTTTTAAAAACTTTTCCAATCATTTTTAAGTATTATTTCTCTTTAAATTCAAAAAACATAAGACAGAAGTGATTTGGTTTTATTCTGTGTGTTGTCTTTGGGAACAGATCTGAATGGATGCATACCTTTGCCAATTGGCTGTTAATCCATTTGGTGAATGTCTTCTTCTGGACGTCTTCTCTTTCATCTGACATAATGACACAAACAAATAGAGACAAATTTAATTTAAAATCAAATGCTTTAAACAGTAATCACAGGAAAAATAGTTTATTTAGAACTGCGATAAAAGCCATTAAAACACATTTTGCGGTAAAGACTAAACGAATTCATTTTTTCAAATAAATAATCAAATTTTTTTATGATTTTTTTTCGTTTAAAAATAAAAACACAAAAATAACTTTAAACATAAAACAAACCATAAATATGTGGATCCATTTGTGATAATAATGAGAAAATTATTAAAAATGTATACTTATATCGAATTCATTAGAAAAATAAAACATTTGAAAAATTTAATATAAAATTATTAGTTTTAAAAAACATTTTTAATGACAAATGGTTTGGTTTTTCGCAATCAATGTTTTGAAGAGAAAAAGTTATGTAATATTAGCTTCGAGTCAACAAAGATTCAAAAGTTGTGAAGAGAAGTGAATCTGAAGTCAAACACAACTGGTATTGGAAACCAAATAATAAAGCGCTTTATTCGTACATCTCTTAAGCAGTTATTGTTGAACTTCAGGCCATTATAGAGTTTTGCCAGTATTCAAGTCAACAGCAATGGTGAGCTCATATTCCTGTGTTGGGACAGGTATGCCTATGCAACAGACTAGTCCGCACCCCTAAACACCATCGCCTTTTCTCATGTTTTTCAGTGGATTTTTCGCCTCTAATTAATATTCGCTACTTTTTCTACTCGTTTTCTGTCAATGAAACTAAAAAATACTTCTAAAGTAAAGATATTTTTCTTTGGCTACAAAAAGGAGTTCATTGAATTGGAGGAAAATTTTCCCTCTAATGAGATGGGCTTTGAATAGAAGCAAACAGTTCTTCACTGAACCGATATTTAGAATAACTTTTCTGTTGACAAACATTTGGTTTTTCTCTTCCTCTTAGAATTCAAAGCCATTACTTTCTTGTATTAATCAATTTATTTATAATTAAGTTAAACTCAAATTAAGTTTAAATACAAATGAATTATTCTTATTTTTCGATTATTTTTACAACTCATCCGTCAATTGAATTAATCACTCAAAGATGGTTTCCCTTTAAATCAAAATAAACTTCTCTTCATATTTTCTTTCAACAATATTCTATCAAAAATAAATTCAGAGAAATACAAAAATGTTATTCATAGCGAAAAAAATTTGTCTAGATAACAAAATACTCTTTAAGTAAATGAAATATTATTTGATAGTATTTGATAAGAATATGATATAAGTATTACGTGAAGAGCGTAACCAATTAATAGACATTTGGTTTAACAGATCACTGAAAATGCCATTTAAAAGCAAATACCTCTTAATTTATTCATTTTACGAATTGTCTCGAATTTGGACATAGGTTTTAGGACTGACAGCCGTTGCCAGTGATCTTCTTTTTTTCAATGGTACTTGGTTTGCAAAATTTTGTTATTCTCGAAACTAATCGAAAACGTTATGATCGCAAATGCATAACACAATTACATAATTACAAAAATGATTAATAATTTGCAATGATTTGCAGGAATTCACTGAATTTTCAATTAGTAATAATAATAACTTTCATTTTCACTATGAATTTTAGCACAAAATTAATAGGATTTTGGCATAAAAACAGTATAAACAAAAAACATAAAAATCAGATGAAAGTCATTTTGCAAACAAGGTTTCAATAAATAAACTCCAGGACAAAAAATATCAGAAAATGAGAGATGAAGTCGTGACCAAACGCTAAAATTGAACTAAAAATTCTAAACAATGTTTCGATTGTGAGTTAACATAAAAACTGTTTTTCTCTGTCGCTGTTAACCATTTGTTAGCGAATTAAGTCTTTATGAGGAAATTGTACTTCCAATGAAAGTTCTATTGAGGGGATTCTTTTATAGTTAAGGTCATATAAATTGAATCAGAATTGGCTTTAGATATGAACCAAAAAGAAGAAAACTTATTCCCAATAAAAGTCAATATAAGAAACTGTTCTGTCGCCAGGGGTTCGGCACAACTGCATTATCGGCAATGAATACGAAAGCTCTTTGAAATTAGCATAAAATACATTATACGACTAACAAGCAAAGTTTGTCTTTTAACATGACTCATGAAATATATTTTTAATATCAAATGCAATTCAATTTGTAATAAATCATGAATTATCTGATATATATTTTTTTGAAAGTTCAAATAAAAAACAAACTTTGATCGAATTTGAAGAAATCCAATGAAATATTCAAATAAATAAAGCAGACTTCAAAACTGTTAAGCAGTCAGTCGACTGAATCCTACAATTATTACAATTTTCTCTTCCAATCAATAAATATTTACTTCGAGAAGTGATACAAATTGTATGATTAGTGCATTGACTGCATTTCCAGAGGATATATTCAAGTTATCAATTCGATAGTCAATTCCAACTGAATTAATAACTCTTAAAAATCGATACATAACTGATTCCATGTTTAACTGACCTTAAATTCCAGAAAAAAACTCCAATCGAAGAGTCAAATATAATTTGTTGGGAAGACTAACGATATGTCAAATATAGGCTTTTGGCAAATAATCTCAATTCTCTCCACACAGTAATTCGATATTAAATCAATATTTATCCGGATCAATAATTTCTTTCTTATCTGATACTATTTTTTTCAATTAACTTAATTCGAAACTTTAATTATGATAAATAGTTATCTATTAATTGATTTTTAATTCAAATGAATGAATAGAAGACAAGTTTTATTCGACTCGAAACTTGAATTGTAATCAATTGTGATCTGAAATGGTTATCACAACTTTGAGAATTATTATCATTAAGTTTAAATAAAAATTCATTAAACAAATAGCGTTCAAAAATAATTTTCACAGAAAATTCAGAAAAATTTAATGGTTTATTGCAGGCACCGAATAAATGAATAAATAAATAATTGGTTCGAAGTAACAAAATATCGAATCAAAATGTGATGGTTTCTCATGAAATCACAGAATTTGAAGACAATTCAAACAAATAATTAAGGTTTAAAGGGTTGATGAGCTCTGTCTGCACTTGAAATATATGTTAAGTGTATCATAAAAGTTACATAAATTGAGAATATTTTGCGCAAAAATTTTGATTTATAACATTTTGAAACAAATGTTTCATTGAATGCATTCAAGTTTAGTATAAAAATAAATAATCAAATCAGACATAACTCACTCGTCAGCGAAGAGAAGAATTAAAGAAAGCAAATAATTGGCAAAAGGAATCACAAAACAAAGATGTGAACCACTGTCGAGAAATTTTGGAACACAACACAAAATCCTATTTAACTGAATAATTATTTTTAGACAACAAATAATTAGGTCCTAATTATTGTTCTTTCAATTGAATTCTAGTTCAAAATTTCTGAAAGGCTTTGATTCAAATCAAAATGTTATCACAATTTGCGTGAAACAAATAAGAATAGCCATCCGTTTCGCTCTGGAAGATAAGAGAGACTATATGTTGAACGAACAGATCCGAGCAATCATTTTATTTAATTAGTTTATGTTAAAGGTTTGAACAAAAGAAAAGCATAACTGAATATAATTGATGGACAAGTGTTGGAACATTCTATTAAACACTTAATATAAATCAGATAACGGATCGGATCAGAAAGTTAACAGCCAGGCAGGGATTCAATGGTTGTGATAATGATCTTATGTCACATAAGGTATGTTAGCCTTGGATTCGACATCAAAATCAATTTATACTCAGATTCGACTCAAATCGATTGATATTCCAATAGAAATGCAAACAAATTAATGACAAATAAGGCATAAATTGAATCTCTCTTACAATAGGGGTCTTCAGATATTCCATAGTAAGCACTGATAGAGTCCTCGAAGTAAAGTCTAGGAGTAGGTGTGGGCATAGTTGTCGGCACTTTATATGTTTGAATTGCAATCGGAGAACTATAATGGGATTTTATCAATGGCTTGTCTCCACTTGAATACCGGTTAGTCGTTGGGAACGTATGACAACTGTTATTGTTTTTGCGTTTAAAAGAGTTCGTTGGCTTTCGAAACTGAAAACTCTTCTGTGGCTGAAGACAAGTTACTGTCTGACTCTTCTGACCATAACTGGCAGTACTTGCCATTGCATTTCGGTCAAGACTACTGTATAGAGGACTAATTGGAGTTTTGCTCATTTTCAAGGATTCACTCTTAATTAGCGACCACTTAATTAAATGGTAGAGAAGGCAAACATTTATTTAAATAAATTTATTAAACGAAGTGTTTGTGCACTTAATTTAATATTTGGCGAAAAAAAATCAAACAGAGAACGAGAAAAAACATTGAAAACGCTTTAACTAAAGGAATGTAATCGAAAGGAAGCACTGGATTTGAAAATAATCTACACTTTGATTAATGTTTGTTCACATTTGCATCGATTCTCAAGAAGTTGTTCTTAGTTTGAACTTAAAGGGCAGTACTGACAGAAAGCCAACAGAAAGTCATTAAATATTACTACTGTTTGGAGACAGTTGTGGAAACTGATTGCACTCTCAAACTAATGGCATATCCGAAGTCAGGAATTACTGTGAGAAGACAGAGGAGAGGCAAAGGATGTGGTGAACAACTGATGAATTTGTGAGTGACTCGAACAGAGCCTGCGATAAAAACAGACAACTTCTCAATCTCTGACTACAACTTCTCTTTGCCTTAATTTCTATTTCGAGACTAAAACTGCTAATAATCCGGTCGTTGTGTAAGAGTTTCCAATAATTTTGTTTTGTTTTCCACTCTTTTTTGTTTCAATGCTATCAGAGAAAACATAGGATCTTTTTCAACAATAAATTGCACTAATATTGGATATTATAGTCATTTATATGATATGAAGCAATTTTAAAGCAGATCTCCTTCAACAGGACTCAAGACTATGACTCAGGAATTTTAAGTCTATAATCAAATGCATTATTCAGCCGTAATTTTAACTCATTGTCTCAGACTTTCTTATATCCTTTAGGAACGGATTTTACATCTAATTTATTTTATTTTCATATTTCTTGACTAAAATATTATCAAATTTTTCAAATATTTATGTAAAACTTAATCTTAAATTCTTCTGAAAAGAAATTTACATAAAAATGTACAGAAATATAAATTAGAGACAACTTTAACATAGAGTTACACAACAAATACCAACACTATTGGCACTGGTATTAGTCATCAACTATTGAATTGAGCTCTGGTTCTGTCCTATTTCATGAAAGACTGAATGTCTGGCAAAATGTTTGCAACAAAATTGACTTTTAAATAATCAAAACAACAATAATGTGGAGCTTAAAGTTTGATTTGGTTATAAGTTTGGTCTTACCTCTGAACTCCTTGATCTTGGATTGGATCTGGTCGGGCTCACTGTCCAAATCAGTGCCGACAGACTGTTGATCAGCACAATTAGAGTCCATTTCATTGCAATCGACTTTCATGTTTTGAAAAACTATTGCATAACATTTGAGGCATTATTCAGAAGTGAAATGCAATGAAAAGTCTGGGACTGAGTGTTCATAAGAGTGAAACGAAGCGTTAACTGAATGCTATACTCATTATTATTGTTATGTTTTGTCTAAAGCACAGACCACATCAAAAGCTATATATTTTTATATAGAGATGAGCCGAATGAGGACTGCATTCGCCTAATTAGCTGTTATTTAAGGCAATTGTATGTCAATTGACTCACCGATTGCCACAATCATCGCTATCTCGCAATTCAGGCATAAATAGCTTCACATTAGAGCCAATAAAAAGCATAAATCGCTCATAACTTGGGATTCTCATTACAGCAGATGCACAGAGAAAGTCATAGACACCGGCAAAGAGTAAGTGCGGTCTCCAGTCTCAGTACATACACACTATGTCAGCAATAATATCATTATCACAAACAGGGCCTGCTTTTCAACTTATGTCAGAGCTGAGGGCAGCCCAGAGACCATGGGATGCGTCAATTGAAAGAAAATTTTTATCTCATTTGGGGGTTTTGCACATCACTCTGACTCCTACTGGCAATCAGTTTTTCCTCCACTTTTGAATTCTTCAATAACTACTTAAAGTTTACTCGACTCCTGACTTCCAGTTCATCCTAACGAGAGTTCTGTTCACAAAATATTATATTTATTACTATATATAGAAATACTTTCTGTCGACTGACTGCAGGTCTTCTTCGCTATCAGTAATTCCCGTATTTCTGCTCATCTGTTAAGACTTCTTCCAAATGTATTGCAAAAGTCTGCATTGATTTAAGCTTACATATCCTATAATTCAATTTGAATTATTTGATCCAACAAAAGGAACCGACAAAACAGAATCATTTGAAACCCACGACAACCGAATTAATATGTTTTTCTTAACACTGGTCTCATGCCGTTCCAAACTATAGATGATTTTGTCAAATCAGCTCTCAGTATAAAATCGGGATTTCAAAGATAATCACTCTTACGATCACATCTAAAGTTCTAATATTCGCTCAAAAATAACATTAAAACTGACTGTCTTTCGATGAAAAAATCAATTAATTTAGATTAGACTCAATTTCACATTAATTTTGAGTTCAGTCCAGAATCTAATGGCAATTATCGGCAATTCCTGAGTCGTGAAAAACCTATTTTTAGTCGAGAAATAACTACTCATAAAACTAACATAAAATCAAAGATAAGGAACTGATGTTTGGATTAGATGTTCGCCAAAGTATTAAAACGCTAAACAAACAAAACACTTAATGAGAATACAAATTGGAAAAAATGAAATATTGTTTGGTTTTTAATTCACAAATAATCAATCAATTGATAACATAAGAGCTGAAAGTGAGCCCAAATTCAAACCACTATTTATCACAATAAAAGTCATTTTGAAGACAATTCTTTTGTAGTTAACTTCGAGTCTAAACACTAAAACTTAATATAAAAAGAGAGGAAAACAATTATAAGCGAAGAAATTAAAAAAAAGTTATTTCCAAAACTAAATAATTTAAATAATTGTAATTAGAATAATAATAATAATAATAATAATAAATAATTACAGAATACATACTTTCTTATATTTATACTCTATTTTAATATATAATGTATTTATATTTTATATCATTTAATATAGATTTATAGGCTTTTCTTCAAAATATTTAACTAATTTGTTGTTTAATACCCAACACTTCCGTAAAGATTTTTCATTTCAAAAATTTATAAATGATTTAAAACGCTTTTAAATATAATAATGATTTTTTTACTTTACTTTTGAGGCACTTCTGGAATGTTACTAAATGTTTGACAATTCAGACGTTAGGAATAGTTTCGAGGAAATCGATTTCGACTATTTTGTCGACGAAAGCGAGCGCCGCATCCATTGATGTCAT
This sequence comes from Euzetes globulus, assembly GCA_034695525.1. NCBI lineage: Eukaryota > Metazoa > Arthropoda > Arachnida > Sarcoptiformes > Euzetidae > Euzetes > Euzetes globulus. The sequence goes on from JAQIWP010000002.1 coordinate 43,833, forward strand.
CGTTGATTGGGACGACTCTTTTGATGACTGGCTTCCGTTTGGCGTTTGACTCGTCTCTAGACTTGATTTCAATAATGTGTGGAAAAATGGATGCAATTCTAATAAACTTTTAATCGACGTCTTTGTGATCAAAGGACAGCGGGCTCTGTGGGGCAGCACTTCCGGTCTATTGTTCTGATTGGCAAAAGTGACAAATTTGTGAGGAATTGTGTTTAGAATTTTCAAAAGAAAAGTAAATACTTTAGAAATCATGAGATTATTGATGCGAACGACATGGGGTTCAAAGGGAGGATATGTGTGATTCGAATTCGGGTGAAGTGCGCTTCTGTTGATACCGTTGGACAGACCGTTCGTGTCCTGATTGCCGCCGATAAAGGCCCAGCGATACATTTGGAACTGCGGCAAAGAGTCGGCCGACATTGCCATGGCGATGTCCAACAACTTGCAAGCGGCCAAATACAGTTGCAACCACTGAGGGTTGTTGTGTGCCGCCAACCCATTCACGTGATTCGTGACCCAACTCGAGTCCAAATTAGACAGACGTTGGATATGAGAGCTAACCAAAGAAAATATCATTAGAATCATTACATTTAATTGAATAAAGCATTAGTAAGAGTTCGTACCCATTGGTCTTCCTATTGATAGTAAAGAACCAGAATTTGAATGTTAAGACAGAAGAGAAAAGACCCGTTAATTAGGGAAGAAACCAATTGTTTCATAAATAATCAATCAATTAGTCAAAAGGAAACGGAAATATAGAAACTGTTGGTCTTAACGACAACTAACCTGAACTCTGGTGTGTCTGTCATTAATTCCATCTCAATATTGAGAAATACTTGAAACTAAAGAAACGGATAAAATGAAATCAGTTTTTGAAAAAAATAATCGTTTGGTAAGAAACCATTTCAGTGTAGATGAATGGCCACAAACTGGTCAAGTGATGTGCGGACATTCGTAAAATGATCACTCGAAAGCAGAGCAAGACCTGTGCCTGAACCAAAGGCGACTGACTTAAACGGTGCGACTCAATCAGTTTCTCCTGAATTTCGGACATATACTTCTGGTACTGATCCTTTTCGCTGCAGAACAGAATAAAGGCCAACCGCTTCACCAAATGAGCTCTTTGTTCGATCTCCTGGTCTTTACTACTAAATAGTTTTAGGGCACCACTGGTTTGTGTGACAGACATTCGCGTCAAGAACTCTCTGAAAGTGTTCTTGTCGTGTGTCATCAAATGGTCGACAATTATCTTCCAATGAGTGAAACACTCGGAATCCATTTGAAAGAATGTCGGATCCAATAAAAGCTCGAAGGCGTCCTTTTTCCAGGCTTTGCGAGTGTACTGATAGCCCGAAATATTGGACAGTAGGTGAGAACAGGCTCTAAAACTCGGGGCGTTGTGTTTAGTCCTGTTCTTCAGATATGGAACGATATAATACATAATATTTGAAACCAAAGGAACGACTTTTTCTTTTTCTTCGCTGACGTAAACGACATCGAGAACAGGGGCTACAAACTGGTAATCAATAATAGTTTAGTATTAATAATGAAATAAAGAGTGAATGGGGACTGACTTCTGCCAACGCACACAACGCCTGGACACTGAATTTGGAGAGGAAAGAGTTGTCCGCTTCAGAAATGTTAGAGAAGTCTAAGTTTCCGTTAATCGAATCGATCGCGTGATAAGAGTTTTCGAATTCGTTATTATCGTCGTCTTCATTCTGATCCGATTGCGGGCCCGGAATAACCTCAAGATTGCGACGAAGCCATTTAGTTTGTCCGAGCCGAGCACCGGCTACTGTAGTGCAAGCGTCCACTAGTTTCTGAGCCACATCCTGCAGGTCTTTCTGGTCTTTACGATCCTCAATAAGAGGAGCCGCCTGAACAAACTCATGAAGAATTGCCAAAAGGTGGAACTGTACTAATGGCTGAGCCATAGATGATATCTGAAGACCATCTTTAAGGAGTGATAACACAGATTTCCAACATTCGAGAAGTTGTGAACCAGGAAAGGCTTTGATGTATGCGAGGAAGAACTGGAGCATGCACACCTCTATGGGTGGCCTCTTCTGATGTTTACTGCTGTTTGCATTTGGAGGCGATTTCATTGCCTGGCGTATAGTTTGGAGAACCGACTCCATTGGCAGCACCCGAATGGCAGCCACTAATTCGACTAATAATAACTGATCGGCAGAACAGGTCTGCGCCCATTGTTTACGACTTTTGACGGTTTTGTTATCTCTGACGTCATACCAGACAATTGCCACAGAAGTCATGAAATGTGAGCCATGAATGAGAGACAGCGGCGATAAGAAGCTTAAGATGTTTTGCTTAACTTCTTTACTGCTGCCCATAATCTGCCAGCCGTTGTCCGACGGCTCACTTTCGGCCGATTTTATTTGCTTCCAAACGGCCAAAAGAGCCGATAAAACGCGCGGCAAATGCGTTAAAACTGTTTTGCGAGTTGATATCAGAGGATCATTGGCTGAACCCTCCCGTCCGGTCAATATATTTTCCTGGTTAGCGTCAGAAACTGTGAAGACATGCAGAAAATTGGTTATCATTTGAAAAGGATTGCTATTTGAAGGCAGAATATTAGATGAAGTGTTGATGGGCTGCGTCTGCGGTGATAATAGAGGACTGGAAACGGCATTCGATGTGTCGAGAAGACAGTAGTGACAGAGAGTGGCCAAACTCTTCAGAATGACTATTAGATAGTTAGGCGACATCTCTGTGGTGCCGTCTTTCATGGCTTTGGTAGAAATCTTGGAGGCAGTGCTCTCTAGATTTTGACATAATTGAGTCAACACACAAACTACGAGTCTTGAGAGGGACCGACCGGCGAAAGGTAGAGTTGACTCGACTAAGTCTAACCAATTTGAATGCAAGTGTACTTTATGTGACTGTTGTAACGCTGTCTGAATGGCCGATAGGAACATAGACTGCGCCGGTATTAACATATTTGGGTAGTATTTTAGGGAAGATATTTGAGGTTGAAATCGAATTCTGGCGGCTCTCGAGTCACTGCCTTTCCTGTTATGAGTGGGCTGTTCCTTGTCGATAACATTGGGCGCCACCTTATGTTCCAAGATCATTAGCTCTTCTAATAATTTAAGTAATGATTTTTGAAGGTCTTCTTGAAAGCCGGCAGAGCTGTTGTTCTGACACTCATTAAACAGAATGAGGGCATCGGCGAAAGCAGTGTCGCAATTATTGGTCGGCTCTTTCTTCTCTTGAAAGTTATAAACACTGGAAACTATGCACTGGAGGATCGACTTCTGAACTTTACACCTCATAAGCATATCGTGTAAATAAGTAGAGAACGTCTGCTTTCCTTTAGTGGCGACCGTTAACTGATTGAATATTAGTCGCAAAACTTCGCACGAAACTATTCGCACCTTCTGATTGCCAGACACCTCATCCTCGTTGAGTAGGGTCTGAGGTAGACTCGGATAATAACTGCGAAGATATTGCATACACGTCGAGACAATCACTTCTAGGAATGAACTGCTTCTGAACGAAGTAATAGAATCGGAACTCAAATCATTGTAAAAGCCTTTTCCGAAAATGGCATTTCGATGTCGCGCACAGATAGCCTGCAATTCTTGGGATCGCTTACCCAAACGATTGCTTATACTCGTTGTCGCCATAGAGAACAGCACTTTCTGAGGTTCCGTTAATATTATATTCCAAAGTGTGGTCAACGCATAGAGTGTTCGCTTAGAGTCATAGACCTGTTGGTACAGAAGCATATGAGAGTGCAATTGACTCAGAGTGACGGGTCGGCTGTTCGTGTTTATGCTGATTGTCTCCGAATTGGTTACAGGGGATAGACTTTCGTCGGATTCCGAACTTTCCTCCAAATCATATACCACTTTATCGATTAGTTCTTCGAGAATATTAGTAATTACTTCCGATTCTGAGAGCATTGAATCGTCGATCACTTTCTTAGATGGTATTGGTGTCGAACAGGTAGTGGTGGCGCGCGATGGAAAGGGCGTCGAGAAGGGTGTCGGCGACTTAACTAAGTTATCAGATTTGACTGATTTTGTGTCCAATCGTTTAATGTTCGACAGGTTTGGAAGAGATCGGGCGAATGGTATCGAATTCGAGTCAAATATCTCAAAGGCGTCGCTGTTTAGTGAAGACATGGATCCGAAAGGGTTCAAAACCATATTAATTGACAGATATTTATCCATAATATTACTTTCATGACTCTGAGGAACTTCATATTGAGGGAGACTTACTTTCGAAGTAATCCATTTATTTATCGAATTCGGATTCGAAGGGTTGGCATTTTGTGTCAGAGTTAGTACTTTATTTGAGGGCACGGGAGAGGGTGCAAATCTCATTTTTCCCTCGGGGTTAACGTGATATATGACATTCCCTCCCGTACTACTGATTGCGTAAATCTTGGACTCGGAGTTAGCGATCGACGCATTGTCCAACTCGTCTCCGTTCTTATCTGCAATGCCTCCGATGCCGGGCTGATGTATGTTTGCGTGCTGGACAGACAGACGGCATGTGTCCGGGTGCAGCACAATGAATAGCAAAGGCTCCAGAATTCGGGCGATGTCTCCATTCTTCAATGACTGGTTCAGCCAATCAATAGCCTGTGTGTTATGGGCGTCCACTTTGTGAGACAGACTGTCTAACATGAAAAATAAGGGTCTGTCAAACTCTCTAACCATCGCTGACGGCATTGACTTGATTTTAAGATCTCTCGTTATATTATACAAAATGGCGAACCGTTTCCTCGCCTCGTAAGCGATCGACTCATCCGGACTTATCATTGAAGTGCAGATAACAGACTCACAAACAGATGAGTCAACCGCAAGATTATGTAATTGTTGGAGAAGAGTTGCAGTTTCGAGGTGCAGGTGCGCCCGACTGTCGCACAGATTAGCCCACAATTTAGTGGTCGATTGTGTGAACCACGAGGTCTGATGGAAGACAAACGCCAACTCATTTGCAGTAATCATTGGATCGAAATTTATAGTTTTGTTTGGGTTTGACGGCTCATCAATTGTGCTAAAGTCCACAACTGGAGAGCCACTCGATGTGATTATCAGTTGCGGGACCGGCAGATCAAAGAGCATTGCTTTGGTTATTGTGATCAAGTCTAAAGTGGAGGATATTGAAGAATAGCAGACTTGTAGAGAGTCTTTGGGATAAACGGCCAGAACTAACAGATTTTGAATCCATTGCTGTAATTCGTCGCAATTTGAAAACAATAATTTATCGGTCTTTTTGTCCGACAGGGAAGGAATGGCTGCCATTTGGACCAACAATTGGCATAAATTCGTGTAAACGGTAACCATTTCGGTGTTTATTTCGATAGAATTGATTTGTGAGTCAAAACTGACTTCTCTGTCACTACTGATTGACGACACCCTTAGAGAAGCAAAACACTCACTTAAATCCAATTTATTTTTAACCAAACGATTCTCAACAAACAAATTGAAGAATTCCTGAAGAGTACTGACGAGACATTTTTGGAACAGTTCCTCATTTAGAGTCTGTTCTGCTGGTCTAATGTCGCAGTCGTCTGACTCTTCTCTGATAATACTGTCCAACTTTTGTATCTTTTCAGTTGTCTTCACTTCTTTGTTGTCATTCTTGAGTCTGTTCTGTAGTGTCAGAGCGATGGTCGGCTTTATTTTGTTGACAATATTCGAACATAACTTTATTGCAGACTCGAAGTCTTCGCTTTGGAGAACAGAATAATAGCCAATCAGAGAGTTGAAGACATGGAGAAGAAAATGCGATAAATAATTTAGATTTGAAGACTCGGATGTCTCGATGGAGATGTTTTCCAAAACAAAGTTAACGATTGCACACATTTCCAGAATAGTTATTGTCTCGAATCCAACCCGTCTTACAGGGGAGTCATTAACTGTTTCGATGTGTTTATAGTGAGCGCACGAGTGGGAGAACAGTTGGGAAATGTGTTGCCATAAATAATTGATTCCAATGTTTGTGAACAACAAATTGGTTGTTCGCAAAAGATCTGCTTTATTTGACTTATTATTATTGCGAACTTCACTGAATTCATGATATAATGCACTGAAAATTCAGATTAAATCAAATAAAAAACCAATAAATGTTGGGTTCGTTTCAATTATTTTTGCTTTTATTGCTTTTGAGTCAATTGAATGAATTAAACAAAAGCAGAAAAGCAATGGATTTGAAATCTATTGAGGACTTACCGCAATATTTCTATGCAGAGACTGTCGACAATCGGTTGACTGATGTCTTTGTGGTCAATTATGCAAATCAACAGACGATATGGCCATAAGTCCCCTAAAGAGGACCAGGAATTTGGGATCGGAATTACGGTCGAAGGGTTCTAAGACAGCAAATAAACAAAATATTCAGATATTGACAACTATTTGGTTGAATGCTTACAAAAGGCAAACATTTTTGAGGAAAAAAAACTAATTATTTGTTTAACATTTAAAGTTCAAAGAGAGTATAGGCACTGAACAGACACTTAGTTACTCCAGTAATCAGTTATTACAACAAATAATACATTCAATGAAACATAAATTGTTATTAAAATATTTGAAAAGATAATTGACTTACAATTAGACATATTTTGAAGGCCTCTAACACCAGATCTTTGGCGAACGTTTCGAAATAATTTTTATCAGAGCCGACACTTTTGGCTAACCTCAGAGCAGCACTCCTTGACTTCGAATTAGAATTGTCCTCTGCTGTCAACCATGAACTGAATCGCCGGTTAAGTGACACGTCTCGCCTCAAGAGGACAGTTATGGCTGCGGTCACTATATTTATCATATCCTCTTTGAGGATCTGTTTGTTATGCATTGGGAAACAACAGAGCAAAAGGTCGAGAATCGCTCTCTGGACCAACACATTGCTGTCAAGAAGTGCTGCACAAATGCCATTGATTAACGTCTGAAGACAGGTTCCAGTTATATATAACTGGTCCTCAAGACTGCGCTTTTTGTTGAAGTGGGCCGTAATAAAGGTTATGGCCTGAAGCCTAACAGAAGGGTTATTGAGGATACACCTCCACAGAGAGCCATAGAAGAACTCGTGAGACACTGCGTTACAGACTTCAAGCAGCAGTTTGTCGGTTCTCTCGTGGTATTCATTAGAACCCTCTTCCAGTCCGGGCAGGACTGCTATGAGAAAGCCATCGAGTGCTGGCTTCAGACGGGGCCCCAGAGGTATGAAATGAGTTTCATATATTTCGAGGAGCGATGGCTTCACATTAATGGCCGCATGACTTAAGAGTGGGAACAAACCATTTGAATAAATACTCAGTTCTTGAATTAGTCGATCGGTTCCAATGCATTTGAAAATGAGATCATAAGTTTCCAGCGCTTTCAAGTGGACGCCCGAAGGCAGGGCCGGGTGCATACATTGCGCTAAGCGCTGGCCAACTGTGAACCGACGCGGAATCACACTATACTTCCCATTGTTTGACAGGACCTGACAGACACATTCAGTGATCAATGGGCTCGGGTAGACTCGGACATACCTTGTTAAGCTTTCCCAGGGCATTGACCAGATCTGCCCACTCGGAGGTGTACTCAAAGCCTTTCAAGGCTTTGTCAATCTGTTGGACATAATTGCGATACTTTGCGTCTGACATCAGCTCATACTCGTCGAGACTTGTCGTCGTTGGACTTCGAGAGATCTTCATATTCGGTGGTAAACAACACAGCAATTAATCGATTGATAAATAAGTGAAATATTTTTATTTATGCAAAACGTATTCATTTGTAAATCAAATCAATAAATAATCCAATATTTAGTATTTGACTCTTGTTTTTACATATGAGACCGTATTTCAGAGCTTTAATTATTAAAAATATTGATTCCAATGAAAAACTAATCGATAAATAAATAAAAACAAATCAAATGGTTTGTGATTTACACGAAGAGAGTCAAACATTAGTGTAATTAACGAATTGATTGAATGCTAGACTTTGTGTGCATTTAATACACTTCAATGAAATCGCATTCAAACAACACTTGTCTTCATTTGCAATCGTCTCTCAAATACTGTTTTTGCAGATTTCGCTCAAATATACGCAACGTTTCACTACTGTATTAAAGGCTCTCAAACGCTTCCAACCGCTTAGTCTACACCTCTTTCACATTAAGGTTGTTAACCATTCATCTTTCAAATTTATCTATTAATCCCTGTACTACTTCCCATTGATTACTATTAAACCCAAATATTGAAAGAGTATTATTTAAAGTTCAATAGCATGAAATAAAAATTATAAAACTCGCCTATAATGAAAATTATCAATGTAAAAAAATAAAAGGTTCAAATAAGTTTCCAAATATGTCTTTATCAATTTTAATCGAGTCGGAATGAGTTAAAGAAAGTGAATAATTTCAAGAATTAAACACTGATTAAAAAAGTATATAGTTATTATATGTTCTGATTTAGAATGATCAAGTTCGGTTATTTCTAGTATACATAGTATACTTTGCCCTCCTTATGTCGTAAATTGTAACCTGAATTACTAATACCCTTGATTTTAACAAGCTCTGGTTATAATCCTAATATACTGTTGAATATTAATTATTCTAGCTAATTAACTTTGATGATTTATAACAACTTTATTTTCGAGCAAAACTTATTCATCAATTTTGAAAACTCGATAAACAATCTGTTTTACGATACAAAGACCTATCCCTGTCTTATCTTATCACGGTGATAATAAGGTTTAGTCCATATTATATATTAAGTTATGCAAGACAACAGATTGTCTATGAATTTCATTAATGACATGTGCTGGCAATATGGATTAGAGGACCGAGGAACTTTCCTAATGACATGTCGACATGAGGACAAAGTTGAAAATAGATGTTCTATATTTTAGAAAATAGGCTACTTAAGTTTTGAGGGTCAACTGTAGCTAGTACAAAATACCTAGATTCTAATTGGAAAACTAATAGACTGTACAAGAGTATAGAAGTGATTATAGAGAGAAATGGAAAGAAAAGGGTTGCTATTGACAGCCCTAACCATAGTTATGGTCACATACAATGACGTAATAGAATCACGCTTTGAATGTCTGACGACTATTTTACTAAACAATTACGTCTACATTTGGTCGGAAAATCTTCTGAAAACAAAAAAAATCCAAAATCACTTACATTTCTTTTGAAACGATTAGCTCTTTTCTTAACTTTTTTTATTAAACCCATATATTGAATGAACGAAAGGTTTGTTATATTAAAATGAGTCGATTGAGGAAAGGCTTTCACATATGGTTTATGCAAAACAAGTACAAATGATCGCTAATGACATCATTTATGAATGCAAACAACCCTTTAAACAACACGTTTTTTATTTGACTTTTTAAAAAATATCTTCAAATTCAAGTTTAAGCACATTTTGTTTGTTATTGCATTCAATTGTTATTTAAATTGCCATTTCATTGATTACCAAATGTGGATGTGCTTCAGGACAGACACCAATTATTGATTACTTTCACCAGTTATTCAAATAAGAGACTAAATTGTGGTTTCATTGAAATGTTTTTTAGTGTCTGACTTGAAATCTGATTGAAACGAATAAAATATTTCTAAACCATTAATCAAATTGTTTTGACTGCTATTGACATTGAACTGAGCTCCTTGCTAATCAATAATTATGGTAATTTTCCTTAATTACTATGAAAACATCTATTTATTTAATTTGTTTGCAATCATTAGATTCGAAGACAACAAAGAATAAGAAGAGAATATTTGTATCGAAAGGCTTTAGAAGAACAGAAGAGAGCCGTCACTGAGAAGAAGGAACAGTTGAAGCACTCTCTAAATGGTAAATATCTTCAATATTTGTTTGATTATTAAAATAAACGTCAATACAATGGATGTCCAGAAAACACGAAAATTCCGAGTGAACTAAGAAAAGGCGCCCTTCAGTTGCAGTCAGTTCTTGAATGGGATGACGAGGCCTCAGAACTGGTCACCAATCATGAAGACGATGAGTACCGTTGGGCTGGTGTTGAAGACCCCAAAATAGTGATAACCACCTCAAGAGACCCCTCTTCTCGTCTGAAAATGTTTGCAAAGGTTTGCATTAATACTTTTAATTGTTTAGTATTTGATTGAAATCTACTAAAAGGAAGTGAAACTGATTTTCCCGAACTCTCAACGCCTTAATCGTGGAAATTACGAATTGAAGCAATTGATAGAGTCGTGTCGCGCCAACGACGTCACCGACTTTATTGTCATTCACGAAACACGAGGAGAACCCGACGGTCTTGTCATTTGTCATCTGCCATATGGACCGACAGCTTATTTCCAATTAACGAATACAGTTATGAGACATGACATCCCTAATATGGGAACTATGTCTGAGGCCTACCCTCACCTAATATTCCATAACCTTAAGTCACGTTTAGGCAGAAGAGTAACAAATATTCTGAAATATTTGTTTCCGGTTCCCAAAGAAGATTCTAAACGTGTTATCACTTTCGCCAATGAAGAGGACTTCATATCATTTCGCCACCACATCTATAAGAAGGCCGACGGAAAGGTAGAACTGTCTGAAGTCGGCCCCAGATTTGAAATGAAATTATATGAAATAAAATTGGGAACCATTGATATCTCAAACGCGGCCGACTCTGAATGGGTTTACAAGCCTTATATGAATACCAATAGAAAGAGAATGTTTTTGAGCGATCAAAATTTATAATCAATGCTCTAGCTTATTATTTAATATTATTTTTTCAAATATTTTTGAAATTTGGAAATAAAATGAATTCCTATTTTAGTAATTCTATTGAGTTTCTAATAGTTTTGTTATTTTGAACTTTTCTGGCGCCTCATTCGGAAGAATTTATAGGAAAGACTCAAACCAGTACTGAAGAGAATCAGTTCCAATACGTAGACAATAGAGAGAACGACTATACTGGCTGTGGTCCTTCCAAATACATATGGAAACAAAGACTTTTCTATGAAATGATTGTTTCAAATTGAAATCATTGCAATGAATTGTTAAAAGACTAACCTTCGGATGCAAAATATATTATGGTTGAGAGAAAAGTGATGATTAGACCGAAATGAAGTATCAAATAGACAATCATCGCATAGAATACGAATGTAAAGACTCCTACAAAGCCAGATATAAAGGCGATGCAACGCAAAAATAGGACGACCCCCTTGTATGTCAATAAATTGATCCTATCTTTGAGATCGTCAACGTAAATGAAGTCGTCGATAGGGATATCGCAATAATTGTAACAATTGTCGTCCTTTTGTTTGCCACATTTGGAACAGTCCGGACTTTTTGATGCAACATATGTGACATAAAAGAGAGAATGCAAACTAAATAGGAACAAGAGCATCGATAGACTTCCAAAAAGTGGTCGGAGTAGTGTCCAGGGACATCTAAGTTTTTTGGCAACAGGTCCTTTTGCATTTTTTTTGTTTTTTGCCATATTTTAAGATAAAATGTTCATTAAATTTGATAACCGATTGTAAAAAGTAAAGAATGAAATTGAGTTTCAAATGTGATTTTGGTTCGATTGCATGCGATTCCCATTATTTCCATTATTAAAAAATTGGTTCAAAAGGTCTTTTCTTTGTCTATTATTCGGATTCCATTTGTTTTTTCTCGTTCTATGCATTGCCTCTATTTTTATATAGAAATTCGATTTACTAATGAAAAGGATTCTAAAAATACTTCAATAAAAGGATAATTAAATAAATACCAAAAGGTAAAGGATGTAGAGGGAGGGGAATAACTTTAGGGGCACTTTTGGTTTATGGGAGTTTAGGCCACAGACAAATGATTGACCGAAACAGCCATTAAGCCTATTCTGTTTAAATTGTTAATGTATTTGCCTAGATTTAACGCTTTAATTAGATTATCTTAGTTCTAATTAGGATTTTATTCAAGTTGCAAAACTCATTTGTTCCGACTGCAATTTCATTAAAATAAGAGACAAATTTGCGAAAAAAGGTCTTTCTTCATTGCTTGAAAGTGCACTCTCTAACTACCTAGTTGGTTACACATCATATCTAGCCTTTAATTCAACTGAAAAATATGTTAGTAATAGTAATAACTTATTAGTAATAAGATTAAGAGTTGTATTTTGAAAATAATGAATGCAGTCCTCCCTTATATATCACTATTCAAATGAAATTATAGAATTTTTAATGCATTACTGGAATGAGGAAAAGATTGTGATCTTTGTCTTAAATTTTAATTTTATAGTAGATGAATCAAAAATGAAAAAAACTTGAATAATAAATGACATTGCTAGGTATAAAATTTCCAGAAACTAATCATAATAATGTGTATATGACATATATAACCATAAAATTTAACGATCGACCGACTAATGAACATTTCAATTAATTTTATTACAGAAACTGATTAATTGTTTTGATTTTGTTAACCAAATAATGGAATGTATTCTGAAAATGTGTGAAATATTTCTGAATATTTTGTGATAAACTAAAAACTATGAAATGAATTATTTTCAGAACTGTTAAAAATAGAAGATTTTAGAAATATAATCAAATTTGTTATGAATTCCAGAATTTATTGATCCAAAGAATATTATTTTAGGGCTTTTGAATTAATGGCAGATCAAGAGCTCAGAAATGATAATTAATTTTAATAATAATAAGAACATCTGCTCTTTAAATAACTTCCATTGAAAACTCGAAACACTCAGTGAAAGTCGACTTAATTAGACTTTTTTAAAATTTTTGTACTTTTTTTTAGTATCACTGGAATATCCAGACTATAATTACATACAATTAAAAGGAAAACATGAATTTCGAAACTTTTTGCGAAAAACGAAAATGAGTTAGCAACTAATATATGATATAAGAGAAAAGTTACCCTCAATTGAATACTCGACACACATTGTCGTCAGAACTACTGGCAGTCTAAAAGAGTCTTCTGAATCAACTTTGGTTATCAGTTAAGACAACTTTTAGATCAGGCTATCCTTGAACTGCAGCTGATGTTTACCTAAGTTTCTATAGGAATGCATTCAAATAATTCCCATATTATTACCGAAAAAGTGATTAATTGAGAAAAATTGACGAAAATAGTGAAAATGTCTGCAATCAGTAATTTATTTGGAATAAAATCATTCAATAATTTGAGAAGAAGTGAATCATTGGTAAAGTACTGCTTCAAATACCACACCATAAGCGGAGTTTATGGGTATAAGCCCAGGCAAAATCAAATTAGTCCTGAAAATTGTGCCATAAAAAAGAAATGTGAAGTCAGTGCAGATATAACTCAATTAGTTAATGCAATTCGCAGTCGAGGCCATCTGCTAAGTCGATTGGATCCGCTTTGCCTGACTCTACCCGAGAGCAGTGATGCTCTCGAAATAGACCTCAATAACTATGCGACAAACCATTCATTGATTGATCCGAAAACATTTGTAAATATCGGTCGAAATGAGTGTAAAGTCAACGAAATTCTTGAGTTTTTAATGCAAACTTATTGCGGAAATGTAAGCATTGAGTTCATGCACTTGACTGATGCCAACGAACGCATTTGGATCGCAAACAAATGGGAAGAACTCCTATCAAACACTTCATTCAGTTTTGCTGACAAAAAGCATTTGGCCTCAGATTTGCTTAAATCAGAACTTTTGGATCAATTCCTCAGTAAAAAGTTTTCTTCTGTCAAACGATACGGCGGTGAAGGCTCTGAAACAATGATATCATTCTTCGAACATATATTCGAAACGAGTGTTGAGCACAACATATCAGATATCATAATAGGAATGCCGCACAGAGGAAGACTCAATCTGTTAGCCAATTCCCTGGACTATCCACCAGTCTTGTTGTTTCAAAAAATGTTAGGAAAGCCTGAGTTTGATTTGAGTAAAGCTAACGACGCGACCGGTGATGTCCTCTCACATATGTTCACTTCAATTGACAGAAAAGTCGGCGACAAATCAGTTCACATAATATTACTGCCAAACCCCTCACACTTAGAGGCCATTAGTCCAGTGGTTTGTGGTAAAGCCAGAGGCAAGGCTATGACAAAATTGATTGGTCCTTATAGTGAAGCAAATGAAATCTCACCTGTTCTTGGTATTCAAGTTCATGGTGATGCAGCCTTCACTGGACAGGGAATCAATATGGAGACACTGGCCATGTCTAATGTGCCCCACTTTTCAGTTGACGGTTCCATTCACCTGATAGTGAATAACCAAATCGGTTACACAACTCCGGGCACATCATCTCACGGCAGATCTACCCGTTATTGTAGTGATATTCTCAAAGCCATAGACTCTCCCATTATTCATGTGAACGGCGAAGATCCAGAAAGTGTAGTGAAAGCGGCACAGTTTGCACTCGAATACAGACAGGCCTTTGGCAAAGATATTGGCATTGATTTAGTCTGTTATCGGCAGTGGGGACACAATGAGTTGGATGATCCAACTTATACCAATCCTGTTATGTATTCGACCATCAGTTCACGTCATATGACTATTCCTCAGAAATACGCAAATCAAGTGCTCAATGAAGAAGAAAAGAAGCTGATTGTCGAGGAATACTCAGCTTTCCTTAACAAACACTTCCAAAACGTTAATAACTATAAACCGATTAATACTAATTTCAAAGGAGTTTGGAATGAAGTAACTCAAGCATCAAATGATAGGATCACTCGATGGGATACAAGTGTCGAACCAAACCTTTTAGCCTATATTTGCCAAAAATGCACTGAAATTCCCGAAGATTTCAGTTTACACTCAAATCTAAACAAACTAATGAATGAAAGAGTAAATCGAGTAAAAGAGGGCCTTCGTATTGATTGGGCGACGGCTGAGGCGCTGGCCTTCGGCTCTCTTTTACATCAAGGTTTCAATGTTAGAATCTCTGGTCAGGACGTGGGCAGAGGTATTGATGATTTAGTTATTTGTCTTAGTTTAAATGTTGAAAAATCTCAATTTAAGGGACATTCAGTCAAAGACATGTCATGTTTGTCGACCAAAAGACTGACGATATTTTTATCCCATTAAACAATTTGACAAAACCTCAGAATGCCTTCATTGAAGTTTGCAATTCTATTCTGAGCGAAGAGGCTGTTCTCGTAAGTAGTTATAAAAAGATTTGGTGAAACTTTTTTCATTAAGAATATTGTTTTCCTTCAACTTTTAAGGCCTTTGAATACGGGCTGAGTATTGATAGTCCAAACCATTTAGTGGTATGGGAGGCACAGTTCGGGGACTTCTTCAATGGCGCACAAATCATCTTCGATACTTTCTTATCTTCTGGAGAGACTAAGTGGGGTCTATCCTCTGCCCTAACAATCCTTTTGCCACACGGCTATGAGGGCGCAGGTACTCTAATATTTCTTTGATTAATGATTGAGTAAACTTATTCTGAGCCAAATTGAAGGACCGGAACACTCTTCGTGTCGTATCGAACGCTTTTTACAAATGAGTGACTCTAAAGAGGATGGCATCGATTCAGATCATATAAACTGGTCGATAGCTAACCCGAGCACACCCTCACAGTACTTTCATTTATTGCGGCGTCAAATGATCCGTAATTATCGAAAACCATTAATAGTGGTCACACCCAAGATATTGTTGCGACACCCGTCTTGCGTTTCGCCCATCAATGAGTTCGCAAACTCTTCATACTTCAAACCAGTATTAAGTGATCCGAATGTGACAAATGATTCGCAGATAAAAACTGTAGTCTTCTGTTCGGGAAAACATTTCTATACATTGAGTAAAGAAAGGGATGAGAAAAATATAAAAGACTTGGCTTTAGTTCGTTTGGAAGAGTTGTGTCCCTTTCCTGTCAGCGAAATATCAGAACAATTGTCAAAATACAAATCAGCCAAAGGTTTGAATGTTTGGGTCAATCACTCAGTTTTGATTAAATCATTTCTTTTATATTGAATATAGAATTTATTTGGAGCCAAGAGGAACACCAGAATATGGGCGCCTGGAGTTTTGTGAGACCTCGTTTCCAGGATATACTCAATTGCAAAGTAAGTCAATATCACTGATAAATAAGTGCACAAATATGATCTAATGATGTAATTAACACTTTTAAGCTTAAATATGTGGGTCGACCTCCTCTTTCGACACCAGCCGTAGGTATTGGAGAACTTCACAAAAAAGAAATCAATGAAATCCTTAAAAATACATTCAAAAGCTATAAGACATGATTAAAAAGAGTATTCAAATGAAAAATTAGAGCGTTTGTAAAAATTGCAATTTTAATGACTAATTAGTTATAATTACTTAAAATTTGATGAGTTATACAAAGGGTTAACAATTTTCTCAAACAGTTTTACATAATTTTTTATATTCTGATTATGTTTTTCATTGAAATGTATCGATGAAAATACAATCCCATCTCATTATAACGAGTTTAGGCGCACAGAATAACATCAACTCAAATGATAATCAATGAATAAAATTCTAATTGAATTTAAATCGAAACGAAAAGCCCGGAGCCAAAGGACTCGTTATAATGAGAAATGTATTGTATTGATTCAAAAGAGAATATTTTGAGAAACATTAAACCAATGATGGAATGCAAGACTCAATCATTCATTTGATATTTTCTACAATAAATGTCAATAAGTCTTACGATTCGTTCATCGAAACCAATGCATAAAACTTATTATTATTTATACAATAATTAGAGTCCAATCAAATAGAAAACCGATATTCAAGTAATCGTTAAAATTTTCATTAATTGAGCAAAAAATGGGACGACTTTCGTCTTTATTATTAGAGAATTGCATTTATTTGATGGCAAGTCATTTAAGGAGCTGTTGTTTATGACAATCACAGAAGAGCTCCAATTCTCGTTACAAATCATTTTCATAAATATTTTTATCATAATTTGTATCGATTTGTTCCATATGTTTGTCGGTTATTAATTGGAAATATAATACAAAAGAATAAATACTAAAAATTCAAAATTTAGTTCAAATCAGTTAGTTTTAAGTGCAATATATATTTGTGCAAAAGAGGTGGGCCTCCAATGGCATCCATTCATCCGATTAGCACTCAATGGCCACAAGAATTTAAATTCAATTATTCAGAATCTTTTTCAATATAAGCGACGGATTGTAAACTTTTTTCTTATAAATAATAATTAAATAACTTTTGAATAAAATATTAAATCAAATGATTATTTGAAAATATAAATAGAAATAATCAGAAAATTGTCCAAATTGTGATAAAAATGAAAATTATATTAAGTGAACGTTTCATTTAAGGGAAATTTAAAGGAAAAGAAGTGAGAAATTTTGTGAAATATCTGAAAACTAAATGCTTTAATGGTTTGGCTTTAAAACAAGACATGGATTGTCTTCGGAAGAGAGGTTTTCTATTTATATCTTCATTACAAGTTTTGATTGCAAACTATATTTTCATTAAAGTATTGTTTGAGAAGTTTTTAAATGAAATGAAGAGATTTGTAGAAAAAGTGTTTTAGTGTTGGCACAACTGTACGAGCGATTAGTGTTAATGGCATTTGAATTGGCGTTTGAAAGAGATGTGCCCAATGGTTATGGCAATGGATATGAAATAGAGTGCGACTCAGAGCCACTTCACTCCTGAAACTCTTAGAGAGCCAGAGTTGTCAGAGGAGTAGACTCTGTCGTCTGTGCCTTCCATTTAGGGCTATAGTGAGGAAAGATAACAGGAATGACGATAAGATTGAGTTAAGTGTTTAGTTGAGTGAGAAGTTTGTGACACCGGACCTGAGTTCGGGAATGTCGACCGACTGCCCGGATCGCGACTCAATTGGATTCCCGGCACAGAAAACACAGAATCAGTGTCTTTGAGTTGATGTATTTGTGGACCTAATGCGTGGAAGTAGTGGTGTCTCATCGACTCGCTTGCGGTCATCCGTGCCTTTGGCTCATACTATCAAATGTACGACAAAAACGTTTTCATTAATTCTGATTAATTGCAAAATTATGCCAATAATGGCGAACAGAATAGGGTTTACAGAATTCCTCACATATTTTATATCATAAAAACTAATAATTTTTCATTTAAACCAAAGGATTAGGAAATCAATTGAGTGATAAAAATATGGGAATAAACACAAATTCAAAGCAATTATAACAGCGATTGCTTTCAGAGGTTTAAACTCATTAAAAATTAAGTTCATTATCAAGAATTAATGGGTTTAAAATTATTCTTACCCTTAGGTGCCTCATTAGGAGATCCATTCCTTCTGAGTCGAGTCGCGGCACACGATTGAAAAGCGATTCGGATTCGTAATGAGGAAAATTGAATGATAGGAACTCTTCTTTTTTGGTGATTCCCTTCCATTTTCTTTCGGTGGGAGTGCCTAACGTTCGGAATATTAGGTGCAACTCGTCTTCAACTGTCGAACCGGGAAATAATGGTCTACCGCTGGCCATCTCGAAGAATATACAGCCAACGCCCCACATATCAATGGATGTGTTATATTCGGTGGAACCCAAGAGCACATCGGGCGGCCTATACCATAAGGTCACCACTTCATTGGAGTAGGTCTTTGTTGGCACTAATATGGGGCAGAAAAGAACTCAATTAAATGGAAAGAATGGCTAAACTACAGTAAACAGTACCTGACTTAGCGCGCGCTAACCCAAAGTCTGCTAACTTCAGTTCTCCCCTCTCATTGATGAGCAAATTTTGAGGCTTCAAATCTCTGTGAAGTATTCGTCTCTTATGGCAATAGTTAAGTCCTCTCAACAGTTGAAACAAAAATATCTGACATTTCAAACAAAATAATCAAAATATTAAACAAATTAAGGAATAAATGGATAAATAAATGTAAGAATAAATACCTTAACGTTATTCATATTCATAATGTTATTGCAGTCATCCATATATTGCTTCAAATCTTTTTCCTGAAGTTTCAAATAATAATAAATATTTACTCTGAAAAAAGTAATGGTTGCAAAGAAAACAGAAAACTCACCAAATATTCAAAAACCAGAGTTAAGGACTTTTCTGTGTGAACGATGTCGTGAAGGGTCACTATATTGTTGTGCTTTAGGTCTCGAAGTAGTGATACTAAAGATCAGAACAAACAAAGACTCAATTATTGGATAACCAGAGTTTGATTGATATTCGATGAAAGCTTTAATCACTTTATTTCATGTCATGAATCATAAGAGATTTCATAGAATAAGACTGTTTTCATGTAATAAATGTTTAGTTTATTCCTAACTAATCCTAAACACGAAATGAAAATCTGATCAAAACATTGCCTAATATTCTCTTGAAATCCTATTTAATCCGTTTAGTGTTGTTTTCAGCAAAATTTTCATTCATTAGAGACCAAAACTCGCAATAATTTGACATAAATTTGATTAATAATTGAGTAAATAATAAAAGTGCTAAACATAGCAATCAATAGAAAGCCTTATATTTTGATAAATACTTTCAATTTTCTCAAGGATTTGATAAAAACAAATTCATTATTCATTAAATTATGCCATTTCTTAAGAAATATTTGTCATTTTATTTGTTTTTTAACAAAAATAAAGTTGAGTTAAGTCTAGCCTCAAAAATATTGGCAAATAATTGGGGCAAATGATAAAAAATTGTGATATTTTCTGTTAATAGACATAACGTTCATTCATAACAAATGGTATGGTTTTCATGAGTCATAAAGTTTGTGATATATTTGAGCAGAAAATTAAAAAAAAAGAAAAAAAAATTGTTGTCAGAGCAGCACAAATGTGTGCCTCCAAAGTGAAGAGTTGACAACAATTGGGAACAAATGTAACGATCAATAAATGAGATGTGAGTTATGACATGCCTTCTCTGATGGCAGTGCAGGGCGCTCCTTCTTCGTGCTCGAGTCGGATCTCTTTGAGTGCAACCAAATTGTCGGTTAACCTACTTTTGCCTTTGAAGACAGTGGCGTAAGTGCCCTAAAACAAGGATCGGATATTGATTTCGAATTAGATTCTCGAAACGTTCAGTCATTATATAGAAAGTGAAGCAATACTTCTCCCAATTTGTCTAATTTGGTATAAGTTTCCATTTTTCCGAATCCGATTTCATTCTATAATTGAGTCAAATCCAGTCAATTGGAAGTCATTTTTCAGATCTAATGACAAATTGAGAGAACATACCAATGACTGTCTCCTCATCTGACGAGTGAGCGGTCCGTCGGGTGTAGGACTTAATGACTGTTTTGCGAGAAAACTTTCGGGTATTTGGAGGTCGGCGGGCAGTGAAAGTCTTTTGCTAATGTCCTGAGCATTGATTCTTCGGGAGCGATGTGTCCGCATCCGAACGTTGCCGTTCCCAACATTACCGTTACTAATATAGTGATTCCCATTGTTTTTAGTGATCGGGGAAATCACTTCGTCCGAAGCGCCAGACGCTTCTTCACTCTCGCCATCGGATCCGATTCGTGGCAATTCATGGACAACGCCTTCAAAAGGAAAACAAAATTCAAATAAAATGCATTGACGTTGAAAGCAGTTATGAGGAAGACATCGATTGCCGCCGACATTAATCAATAAAAATAAAAAAGTGATTTGTGAGACATAGAGACGAACTTTGAATCAAAGAGAGGAAATGCTCTGCTTTTAGAGCGCACTGAGAGCAACATCCTTGCAATGGTAACCATAACAACCTGACTGAAAGTTCATCTTCTCTTCTGATCAATAGTGTAATTCTCAACACAATTCCTTCCTTGTTATCACTGCACTAAAAAGAGAACACAACTATACCAGTGCTGTGTTCTGTGTATGTTTAATGTTTGGTGAAATAGGAACAGATCGAAGAGATTTACCAGAGAATGAAAATCTAGAAAAATGTTTCTTCAACTGGAAGTCATATTCAAAAATTGTGAGCAAAGGACTGATAAATGCGTACAACAAATACAGTACAAAACATTAGAGAAAAGTTGCTTTCAGTCCTATTTCAATGACAAATGAATTCAATGCTTTTCTATTCTATCCATTCCTTAGAGAACAACAATTTTATGGGAAATTATCTGATGATAGCTATTGTCATGCAGTTAGAAAGGGTTGCCATCAAACTCTGTTTGTGAACCGATAAGCTATAAAGCGGACAGTTATCTCTTATTAATAACACGACAGTTCATAAAATCGAGGCAGAACTCGGAAGGGAAGGCGTGACCCGAAAAGAGCTGAAACTGAGCCATCAATACAAATGTGTGACAAACATTAAATGAAATATCATATAAAAAGCTATCGAAATGTTTTATGATTATATAAGTGTTGATTCATTGAAATATTGCCCCAATTTTAGTCATCTTTACTACACTTTACTATCAAGTAATTCAATTGTCAGTTATATACTGCAAAAAACTGCAACAAAACTGTTTTTCCAAATTAAATGTCAGATCCTTTTGAATATCTTATCGACAAAAATATTAAAATAAATCTCTTTATGAGTTTTCTGCGAATCTCTGAATTATTAATGAAAAACACAAATAAATTTGAATGAATTTCATGGTATAAACCAAACATAAAACTGAAAAAATAAATCAAAGCCCAGAAATTAAAGAAGTATACATATTTTATTAACAAGGTTCAAGTAAAATATGGAATAATTGAGTGAATAGATTGTAGTGCAGGGAAAATATTTGAACAGACTTTGGGCTAATATTAACCAACAGAAGAGAATATGGAAATAAATCATGTCTTAAAGTATGGAAACATAACTGCATTTAATTATTAGTCAAACACTTGACTCTTGGATTGGGAAACAAATTGCCAACAATTGCAGTAAGAAGTGGTTAACAGCTATTTATAGACAGAATGTCGGTTCGAAACTGAAACCAATTTCTGGTGACAGTGAAAGCGCTACTAATGAATGCCAAATGCCATCATAAAAGCACAGCACAAAGCAGACGAAACAATCAATTGTAACAAAAAAACATAATATAATAAATGAAGAATAAAATAAACAACAATAGGAATAAATGAAAAGGAAAGACTTGATTGAAAAATAATTACTCCGAAGTAATTATAGACAAGGAATGGGAGGATAAGCAATGAGCAGCTCACACACAAACGGGAGAATACAGTTTCTAGTTTTCAATGTGTTTTTTAAGACAACTTTAAACTAATATAACATAACATTTGGTGAGTGAGAGTCTCAGCCTTGGCTTAAATATGTATTCGCTTTTGTCAGATCCGTTCGCTTTTTGAATCAAAGTTAGGCATCAAAATAGAAAACATAGAAAAAGAGCACAAAAACACAGAGGACAGGGTGACGACTATGTAAAGAACACTGTCAGCTGTCAATAACCAACCGATGGATGAGTTGAACACAGTTTCTATTTCTATTCATAATATTAATAGACTTTTGTTGAGGACATGTATCAGAAAAGTGTGATTCATAGCAAGACGTGAATCATTGAAACGGCGGACAAAAAATTGATTCATTCAATAGAGTTATGGATACTATAGGATCGATATCACCAGTTATGATACGACTGATTGCATTAGGATTTCGGCTTCAATTCAAACTCACAGACAATTGATTCAATGAAATACTCACTCAGACTCTTGGAGCTCTTCAGCAGATTGTTCTTGCGTTTAGTGTGAGAGTTGTTGGTCAGACCCAAAGAGGAGAACCAATTGGTTAAACTTAGTTTATGACTATTAAAGTTGCCAAAAGTCGAACTCTTGTGCAGCAGTTTTATATCCATTCAAACAAAAGCTATTAATAAAATTAGAGACAAAAGTTTTAAATAAAATCAAATTAATTAATAAAATGAAGTTCTGTTTGTCATTTGGTCTCAAATAATAGTTATGTAAGTGTTGTTATCAAATGCAAAGAAATGATTGCAAATCAAAGTCTGACATAAATTAATTAGTCTTTAATGCCTTATAAAGACAACTAATTTGGGATTTAAGTTCACATAACTTTTGGACGGGTTTTAGCACTTCTGCTATACATTTGTCCTGAAATTAAATGGTATTTAAAATATTGTAAAAACTTTGATAAAACATAAAAAACTAATTAAACGACAAATACATTAAGACGTGATTTAATGGAAAAATAGGCTCAGAATCACGAGTTAATTAAATGACTAAAATTAGATTAAAAATGTGTTCAAATAAAATCAATTTACATTTAGAGTAAAGGTTTTGAAATCTAATCAAAACTAAATTAACATAATATCAAAAACTGACATAAAATAAACACTAAAATCAGTGAAATTGTTATCAAAACGAGTAAAACTCCAAAAACAGAGCGACAAATACAGACAAATACAGACAAATGCAAACAAACGGCTCTAATGTTATGTTAGGAGTTATGCAAGTCTTGAGGGACTATCGATCTGTGGCCGAGACATACCTGTAGTGGTGGGACACCTAATGGCACTTAGAGGGCGAACACTGGACACAATCAACGCCACTGAGAACACACCCAAAGATTGAGTCTTTTTGATAGAGTGGTGAACCGATAGCCAGACATTCACTTCAAGTTTTCAGTTATACAACAAATAATGCAAATAACGACTAAACGCTTAGATATTATCTATTTATTCAATGAATTCTCCAGTCGTAGGCTTACAGCTACCAGTCATTCATCTGCTACCACTTCTAGACCATTCCCATCCCCACTTTCATTAACTTCACACTTGATTATTACAAACCACTTATCATTTGATTAGTTCTTTGATCGAGGAATAGTTTTAAAGCCGGAGACAATGGTAGTAATGGTAGTAATGGTAGTAAACAATAATAACATTTGACGCGAACTCTCACACAGTCTTCGAATAACTGACTCTTCTGTTGACTGCCTCTCACAGAATGACTCATAAATGTCCGTAAAGCGCATATTAGGGACCGTTTCCTTATTGACAACCTCTCAGTTCGCTTTGTATGGCTTCAGCCGACTCTCAAACAACGTAACCAAACCAGAGGTGAGAAATGGCAGAACATTTGTATAACATTTATCCCATATTACTCTCCTTATCCTCCAATTAATTGAAAAACTGTCAAACACTAACACTGATAAAACATATTAATATACTTATTAAGCAATTATTTTGCTTAGGTTTGAGGAAAATTGTCAATTGTGTAATAGCTGAGAGTTAAATTCAAGACTTAGAGTTACGTTGTTCAGTGCTAGATAATAAAGTATCCTTTTCTTTTTGGTGACGGGTTTTTTATATTATTTTTCGATGTAATTCCAATTTGAAAAGTTTTTCCTCCAAATAATTTATGTGAAATAACCAAAAACCATAACAGGTTTTGAGCGAATTTTTGCAGTTATCAGAACTAATTTTATGATATTTCTACAGAATCAATTTATTATGTTTTACTTCACCTTTTATGCGAACAAAATTTACTTGCATTTGATTAATTAGCCTAGTCAAAAGTCATTTCAATCCAAACCCAATGATTGATTTTCAAACCATTTCTGATCTTTATGTTTATGAAAAACAAAATATTTTGAGTGAAAGATCCCTTTGAATGGATGCGAGAAAATAGTGTTTCAAATGTTATAATCTTTGATCACATTTTTTAGACATAAAAATAATATTTATTATAAATAATCAGCAAATTTTGTAAGCGATTGAAATTATGTTTTCAATTAGTCGACAAAATTTGATATTTTCCAAAGAAAATGATTTGAATTTATTGATTAACTGATAGGAAAAGAAGCACATAATCAGCACTCTTTCAACACTAATTGAAAGGAAAAAAATTTAAAGTTTAAAAGTCAACAAAACTATGACTGAAATGAAAACATTGGCAGAAGTTTTGCAAATTGTTATCAAAACAAATAAGTTATGATTACTATTGTCTTACAATTTGTCTAAATATCTCATTTAAGGCCATATGTTATGAAGAGATCCACCGATTCTAAGATTTTAGCCACAATTTTGTTGGTTTTCATCAGTTGTGGCGCTAATGTTGTCTTTCTTGAGGCGATCATAAGGTTTGTATCGATTGCTGAATGAAAACGGGATTTGTTTTTGATGTCAATCCGTTTTCACGCGTTGTTCCAAATAATTGAGAAAAATCAGCGTTTAATCCAACGATTGTTGTTTTTGTAATACCTGTTAGGTTAACACCTGGCGCTGGAAATGTCATTAATTTGGCACAAAACTTAGTCATTTCTGTGGAGGGCTTTATCTTAACGGCCAGATGTGGCCAAAAACAGTCAATCATTCCTCTAAAGTAATTAGTTATTCAAACAATTGTTTCACTAATTTTCGCGAAAAACTAATCATTAAATCGTGAAATGACTTCATTTCTGAATCAATTGTTTTATTGTTTTTATGACCTTTCGATAGGAACTACATATTCCTAGTCATCAACTTCTTTGCGGTCAGTTTCACCACTAGTTTAGCCAATGTTTACAGAATACCGATGCCATTGATTATGATCTTCAGATCTGTGAGTGATTTACAATAGATTTCTTTCAACTATTTATTAAATGCTATTAATATCTGTTTTGCTTTCAATGTTACGTCTGTTTGAAATCAATTGAAAAATAAACAAATCGATAATAAGTTAAACAAAAGTGTAAATTGTACTAAAAATAGTCAGACATTATCTGATCCTAATTATTGATCCCATATTTCGAGCCATTTAGCGATCATTTGTTATTTTCTTTAAAATTTCAGTCAGTTTTAAAGTGCAGACGAGTTATAAAAACATTGACTTTCATTAACACTCGAAACAGGAATATATCGGAAATATCTCTCATATTATGCATTGCTCTCAGATTTTAATCAAACAAATCATCGAATAAGCAAATAATCTTTCAATGTTTTCATTTTTGCAAACGTCTTGTTATCGCTAAATATTTTGCTTGTTTATAAAACGCACAGATATTTCCGGAAGCGATAAATATATTTTTAATATAATATCTATGGTTTTTTTTCTCAAAACCAATAGATTTATCTTCTTTTCAGAGTTAGTTTCCGTCGTTTATCATAAAAAAAGAAAGAAAAACTTCACTGAAAGCCACTTAAAAATCCTGTTTTTCTTCACTTAATATTCATTGGAATTTGAATGAAAATAATTATAAGTAATTTTTATATTAATGAGTCAATAGATGTAAAGTCTGTGCTACACCCGTGTAATATACCCGTTTAAGTGAGTCACTAACCCAAAAGCTGTCATAACTCATCACACATTTTTAGGCACACATTTTTTTCAAATAATTTCATTGTTTTTCCTTTTTATCACTTTCCTTATGTTTTTAGGTTTCTGTCAATACATTCATATTTTAATACAAATGTATTTAATGTCTAACATAGGGTTCGTTAATCGCAAACTTGATTCTAGGAATTTTGATTCTTAAGCGGCGGTACTCTCTTTCCAAATATGTGTCGGTTCTGATCATTACAGTCGGTATAATCAGCTGTACCTTCGCTTCGGTCAAAAATAAAGTAAAGAAAAGTTAAATTATTGCCAGAACTTAATTAAAATTGATTTCAAAGGCAAGCCCTAATTCAACTGATCCGGTTTCTATACACGAATGGACGATAGGATTATCCCTTATGCTGTTCTCATTGTTTGCATCAGCAAATATGGGTATATCTCAAGAAAAACTTTATCAAAAGTTTGGTAAACATCCTCGGGAAGCGCTATTCTATACGGTATGTAATAGCAGACATGTCATTCAATAAAAGGTCTGTTTTCCTTTAACAGCATTCCCTTCAATTACCCGCTTTTCTCTTCTTGTCATCCAATATATTCGAGCAAATTGTGATATTCAATAATTCAAGACTTATTAACATTGGATTTGTTATATTCTCGATATTTATACCCCAGTTGTGGTTATATTTGATTTTCAATTGTCTTTTTCAATACTTGTGCATTCGGTCTGTGTTTATGTTGACTACTGAGTGCACATCTCTGACGGTCACACTTGTGGTAACCCTTAGAAAGTTTTTATCCTTAATTTTTTCAATATTTTACTTTGAAAACCCGTTCACTTTAAGTCATTGGTTTGGAACGGGTTTAGTATTTATTGGAACACTTTTATTTGTGGACATACCTCAGCGATTCATTAAATTTAATGTTAAATAATTTTTTATAAGATTTCTAAAGAATAAAATCTATTTTACAGTAAATATCAGATTTAAAAATAAAAGGAAATATTTATATAAAGGAAAATCAGTGCTATTATTGGAAAAGTGTCAGAAAATTGATCAGTTCACACATTTATAAATGTTTGAGATTTGGTCAATTGCTCTTTAATGACTCTCAATCACTGCTCATTTCTTTTTATCTCACATTCTTTAAATATTTGTAGCTTTTATAAAATCAAGATTTTGAATCCAGGAAAGGCCAAATTAATTGCAGTTTCATAAAATATTGATCGTTTCCTTTAACCCAATAGAATGTCAATATTTATTAGATTTTGATATAAGAAATATTTTTTCAAAATGTTTTCAATTTCTTATTTTGTCTGACAATAGAAAAGAATTTGTATTGAAGTCAACTTTAATGATGGGAAGGTCTGTCCTAATCACAGGGGGGTGCGTTGTTGACAGTGTCCAAGCGGACTATTCTGAGCTTTTCGTTGTCGATATGAATGCAAGCGGCCTCGTTGTTGTTCCCGCAATAGTGAGAACACGAGAAGATTGTCGTACACTTGTTTCCAAAGTGAAACGTAAAGCCCCCCGACGGCACTTCATGGGCACGGATTATGTGTGTCAAACCATTGGTCTGTAAGAAAGTATTGGCCGCCTCTTCCCCGAACAAGAAAGCAGTTCCACGTTTAGTGTTAGTAAGAAAGCCACGGGCGGTCTCTACTCGCACTTTCAATAGGTCTGCCGCCTCTGCAAACTGTTGAGGATCGATAGGGTCTGACCAGAGTATCTCCCAAGCAATGGCTGATTCTCGTTCTGGATCTTTGAGGTCATTTTTGACTTCATTAATCTTGTCGACCAATCGGGTTGACGCAGGAATGCCTCCGTGAGCGCAGAATATGGCGTCATCGATGACTGCACAGAAGGGAAATTTGTCGAAGACGTTGTTCGTCACTTCAAACACTTCATTTCCCAACGTATCGCCATATTTATTACAGCATTCCTTTTTGTAAGTGTAGTTCTTTTGCAGATCTCGTACCTCATGATTGCCTCTTAAGAGCGTTATTTTATTCGGAACCAAAAGTTTCATACACATGAGGTAAAGAGCACACTCCAGTCCCCACTTTCCTCTGTCAACATAATCTCCTAAAAAGACATAATTGGCGGACACTATAGGAAAGCTTTTCCACAAAACCCTTTCCATTGTAAACAAGTCTTCGAGGTTTCCGTGAATGTCTCCGATTACAAAAGCAGGGGAAGGGACTCTTGGACACCTGTCTTCTTGCATGACAATCTTCTCGACTTCGGAGCACAATTCCTTCAATTTTTTGACAAACGGTGCTCTTTCTGACTGTCCGTCCATCACTCCTTTATTCTCTTTATGTGAGCCTTTCTTCGAATTGAAGTCACGGATCAGTTCAATCAAGTGATTTGCCACAGATTTCGGATTCAATACAATTTCTGTGGAAAACTTTTCACGAGTGAAACCGGTGACACCGCTTTTTTCTTTGGAACCCTTCTTCTCTGTCGTCTCAATCTTCTCATTTGACTCTTCTTTTTTGCTGATTTGAGACAATTCAGGCAAAAGCTCTGCATCACAACATTTGCCGTCGGCATTGATTCTGACCTTATGAACGGCGAATTCATACTTCTTCTCTTTGCACGACTGACAGACGCCTTTGTATTTTTTGTCTGCAATTATTGAACCCAAACCCGATTTGATGGTCGTTTTCTTGCCGAGAGTTCTGGAGGCCATAGATCGGGATATTTGTGCTAAAATGGGTACATTGGAGCGACAAAGAGTACTGGTGCCTCTGAACTTGTGAGCGCCCACAGCTTTATTGAACTCATCGAAGTGAACCCCATTTCCCTTAATTCCAATCATTTTCATGTTTTCTTTGACTTTACGTTTCAGATCAGAGTCACTGTCTTTAGGGTTGAGTTCTCTCATTAGTGAAGTGAACTCCTTCTCATTGAGAAAGCCGTCGGCGTCGACATCGAAATATTTAAACAAGAATTTGATGCGCGACTGGCCGTGAGTTGCATTCGGGTCAATGGATGTCAGCCCCAACAGAAACTCGTGAAATGTAAGGAAATTGTTTTTCTGGTAATTGAAAGATGTGAAGAGTAGTGCCAACTTTTTGTCCATCTTTTCAAAGCCGTATTTCGACATATAGTCACCGAAAGAGGTCTGAGTCATGAAGAATGACGGAAAACAATGTTCGATGAAATCACTGTAAAGTCTTTCGACATCTTTCTCAGTAAAGTTTGTCGACTTTAACATCATTTCCTCCAAATTTCGCGGCGGTTCTCTCGGGACATACTTAAAGGCTTCGTCCAAACTGTACTCACTTATGTTCTGGACTATCGGAGCGGAAATCATACGTGAAAATACAATGACTTCGGGGCCCCACAGGTTATCAATTTCACTTTTAGCAATCTGTTTCATAGGTATCCATTGGAGTCGTTTACCGTCGACACAACATTTGAAGTCTGGAGCGTTCGGATTCAATTTGATGTAATATATGACACGGATATTGAATTTCTGGGTCTGTGCCAACTGAAGACGAAACAATTGCATGCAATGGGCCTCAGCTATCACTGGTTTGTTCTTCAGAGCCATGTATCCATTGGCATCACCACCGCTTAGGACAATGTTTGCGCCGTCGAGTGCGCCATCGCCCCATGTTCGCGACGAAGGCAGTGAAACAAAGGGTAGCCAAACATACTTGGTCTTTTCCTCAGCACAGACTGCAATTTTATCGTGTTGTGGACAGTGAATGATATAAGCGCACACATCGAATATATTCTGTCCGGGAGGTGAGCCGTTCAATGATGATAATCTGGACCCGAAATTATCGACCGCTCCAGGTGTGGTCGTATTGAACACCGACTCCAATGATTTAGTTTTGCGAGCTTTTGCTTTTTTCGCTACTTTCTTCGGTGGTGTCCTCTTGTCATTCAGTGGCTTCTTTTTCGTGTCTACTTTTGGTGTTTTTGCTCTAGCAGCCGGTGTCTTAGGCTGTCCCGGTACTTTGGGAGTCTTTTTGCTATCTGATTTACTCTTTTCTCCCCCTCCAAATATATTCTCGAACCACTTTTTCATTTTCCTAAACTTCTGACCAGATATTTATATCAAAAACTATTCTGTGTTAAGCTCTTCTTAAAAATATAAAATCGGTGATCTATGCTGTCGTCCAAAGAATAAATTTCAATTTTAAATAAGTTGTCGATCGCGAGACACAAAACAATCAATTCATTTGATTATTTAATGCGAGAATTGTATAAACATTACTAATACTAATAAATTATGATAACTGTCTATAGCTTTGGATGATTCACACCTAAAATTTATTTATTATCCGAAAGTCCAGATATTATAACTAATTCTTAATTTGGTTCGGATTTGAACCACAGATTGAATACTACAGAATCGGATTCTGACATTTATTTTCTTCAATGGTATTTATGAGAATTGATTGGTTATCGATTGCTGTCAATAGAAGCACAGCCTAACCAATAAATAACTTTTCTTGTTATCACTCGAACACAGATTCTAAGACAGAATTTGTTGTTTTGCAGTCACTATTAAAATGACAGACTTGGCAAGAATTTTCAGGCACTTTAATTCTAGTTTTACTTGGCTTAAAATTGGGTCACATTTGTATTCTGCCAGCTTAAATTTGAATCGATTCATTGCAACAAGAAATTAGATTAAATGAAAAGTCTGAGTGAAGTGGGCGTCCATTTGTTTGTTTAATTATTTGGTGAAAAAATGAGGGAAATTCAGCAAAATTCTAGGAAAAGAGAATTTCAGGAAATTCAATTGAATTAATTGTTCTGATGAATTATATAACATTCTGATTATTGTTAGTCTAATGAAAAACACAATCAGTTTTTCAAATATTGTGCCCATATTTCATGTTTGACAACAGAAATAATGCAATTGTTGGAAAATTTTGTTATTAAATTCTCTACGAATTTTTGTGGTATCAATAAATTTATTTCTTTGCTTTTGATGGAAGCAATTCCATAGAAACAAGTGGTTGTGCTTACGAGCGAACAAAGAGCGCTCACTTCGCTTATTATTTTTATGGAACCAAATACCTGAACATCAATCAAATGGCATTTTGCGAACAGAGACCAGACCTGAAAGCAAAAGGCACTCAAAAGAAAAATTTATTAAATTAATTTCTAAACATAAAAATTTAAGGATGCCAACAATCCTAGATATTAGTGAAGGTCAAGGGTGAATCATTTCAATCTGAGATCTTGAAAATTGTTGGTCTAATCATTTCCCAACAAACATTTTCAATGCCATATAAGTGTAAGTGATGCTGAGTCCTCTCTGTGCATCTTTGGTTAGATATTAATGATATCTCAGACAGAATTCTTTGAAAGTATTAGTCCTCACTTCACTCGAGTATCTCAAGAATTCAATATTCTATTAATATTTCACTTTTTATTCAAACAAAAATTTAAAAATAGATTATCGATTGAAATGTAGGTTTGTTTGAGATATAAAGAAATTTTAATTTTTAATGCAAATAAATGTCGAATCTATCAGAATTTCAACCATTTAAGTTTGAAATTTTCTGGTATTTTTCTGATATTTCTTTGAAATTTTCTCAATTAATACTAATACAGATAATTGAGTATTAAAACGATCTTGTGCTATTAATCAAATGATAGCTCTTAAGCACAAGTGAAAACTGTTGAATGTTTTCGTTCGAATGCCTTCTCTCACATCAATTGAATTGCAATCAAATAATTAATAAAAACTCTTATAAATTCACAGATTGTATTGTAGATCAAAGGTTGTATTGAAATAAATGCTAAATCTATAGCTCTGTATACAAGAAGAATAATTTAAGAACGTATGAGAGGAGAGTCACATAAATTGGCGCAAATGTCCAATGCACAAGAGCACCGGTAACTGTGGTCTCACATTCATATAAGTGCATGGTTTGGTTGTCACATACATCTGACAAATTTCTTGTGATTAATGAGACCTCACAGTTGTTGTCGTACAGAATATACTTATGGTATGACCTTTAATATAACTCATATCCAGTCCAACATCTCTATAGTCCAGAAGATGCGTTCACTCCGTTTGATGCCTGAATACAACATACTCTTTACGATTGTATGAGTCTTTGGTTCGATCCGATCCTTTCCTTATTATTCTTTTGGGTTCCTTATATGTCTGCTCATTGAATGCAATATTGTATGAAAATTAATTTACCTGATCTTAGTAGTAATAATAATATATTGGATCATAAGTAATGCAAACATATTCTTGTCAAACAAATGTTTATTTTGGTCTCAATTTAATTAACCGGATACTCGTGAGTCGCTTTAACTTAATTTTGTTGTAAACAATATTAAAAGAAAACACAATTTCTTTAGATTCAATTGAAAACAGTCGTCAGTGAATTCATTTCATCGGTGAAATTCAAGTCAAGTGCATTACAAGTAATCAAACTATGTATAGAAGTAATGTAAAGCAGTCTTTAAATCAGAGATGGCCAATGGGTAGACTAAAAACCCTTTGAAACATTGTTGTAGAAGTCCGATAAGTTATTACCCCCTATCCAAAAATATTCCCTAGAAATTTTTTGACATCTCTGCTTTAAATACTAGTTATGAATAATTTTAATAAGGTTCTTGTATTTTCAAAATTCTCTTCCTATTACTTATTAATCAGATAATCTTCAAAAGATTTTTTTGTTTGAAAAGTGACTTTTTTTTAATTTTAATAATTTACTAACAAGCTGAAAGAAAAGTTTAAATGCCATCTCTTTTTTGGAACGCATTAATTGAAATCATAATTAACTTATTTGTCGGCACAATGTTTTTCACCAGAAAATATTTGAAATTCAATTTCAATATACATGTAATTAAGACATTAATCATTTAAGCGCTCAATAATTGATTTAAATATTTAAAAATCTAATTACTCTTGTATATAATGGCATTTTAATTATAAGAATAGATAAGCGATAAAATGATTGACGAGAATCTGAGCTTTCAAATGTATTCCGAAATTGATCATGTCTAATGAAATTGACAATATATTCAGGTGAAAATAATATTTTATGTAAAGACGAATACATAAAAAGCGAATCTCTTGAGTCTTTAGTGAGACTATAGTCAAGGCAAATGAAAGTCAGACCTATTGTATGAATGTAATGGCGATGTCATAACGAAATAGTTGCAGAACTGGTGACAACAAAAATCAATAAAAAGCCTTACATTTGAGCCCCAGAAATACGTATAATACTTACTGAAGTCAACTATTGTTGTGTTGCTTAATATAGTTTTCAAATTTATAGTAATATATCTAAAAATATGATCGCAATCGCATCCCAGAGCTATCTCTTGGAATAGGTTTTTATTGGAAGAGTTCTGAGTGAAACCCAATAGAATTGATTGAATGACTTTCAGAATAGGAATCATCACTTCATTTGAATATTAATGTTTGCATTTCAGTGAATGCTTTCAATAGATTATAAAATCAAATGAAATATTATGACGACATTCGTGCCATTGAAACCGTTTGCTAACTATTTAGAAGTTTCTAAACTTGCAGTGCAAACAAACTCAACTATATATTTGTGAAAAACCTCATTTGAAGCGCTTCTTTGTCGTCTAAAAATTCTTTCAAACAATAATGAATTCACTTATCTTTAGATGCATTGAAAGTAGAGTCAGAGTACAGGTATTGTCGAATCTTTTCCAATGAATTTTGTTGAATAAGAGATTTTATATTATATTTTCAAAAATATGGTTTCAAACCATTTAGGAATTTGAAGTATTTTAAAGTTCAACGAATCACTTCAATTATAAAAATAAAATGAATACTTAAATGTCTCACAAGTTTTGATGTTACCAATATATGTTTTTACATCATGTCATTAAAATTAGCTATTAAATATAATAATAATAATAATAGTGATATTCATTTAGTAAACAATAGAATGCTTGATAGGGTCAATCTAAGAGCATCAATAAATATGTACTATTTAAAAGGGTCGGTTATCAAACTTGGCAACCAATTGTTTGTCACTTCAACAATTTTGGACAGTTTTTCATTTATTTGATTTTCTTGTTTTCACTATTAATAGTCTGAAGAATTTCTTAGCGCATCTATTTCTCTCTCTCTCTCTCTCTTGTAAAAAGTATCCAGTTGAAAAAACGATTCATTGTTCTTATTGAATTCTAGCTTAATAAAATTACTGATGCTCAGTTATCCTATTCCTAGGAACCTTTCTAAAATTATTCTAGGAAGGTTCTGAAGTTTTCTGGAAATCTCGGCCGCAATTTTGTTAACTATTTTAAAGGCATTTAAATGATAAATTTTGAGTCCAATTAAAGTGATTTTCAACGAATTGTGTTGATTTTTCTCAGACACTTCACTTATTGATATGAGACATATGCAAGTCAAAAGATTGGTTGAATTGAACCAGTCTCATTATTATTTGTCATCGACACAATATAAATCTGTGCTGACTTCTCATCATTTACATCAGATGATATCCATGCAAATTTACTATTATTTCAATGATGGCTTACTTCAACAGTAATGAAAGTGTACTCTTATTTCGATTGATTGCGCTTTCCTTCAGTGGTTGCAGTCATTGCTGTGAAAACTTGTTGGAAACGATAAACCAATAATTTGTTGCATTACTTGGGATTCACTCAAATGTTTGCTCGAAACGCATTTCAATTAAGTGACAGATCTAAAGGCATCAAAAATAATTCATCCAACAAATAGAGAATGAGAGGGAGGGAGGGAGGGAGGGAGGAGAGAGAGAGAGAGAGAGGGGGGAGAGAGGGGAGAGAGAGAGAGCTAAGATGTAACTGAATTTTGATCGGATAAATAAAATTCCAGTCGAATGAATATTTTAATCTAACGGTTTGTTGGCAATGGGTGTCATTATGTGATGTCAGTTACAAATTGCTTGACTCAAACATAAGAGAAGCCATAACTGATAAATGGAATAAATGAGTGCCGCTTCATATTTGCGGCAAAGTATCCCAGCAATAAAGTAAAGGTCACATAAATTATTCAGATTCACCATTAATATAGAGCACACAAAAGAGACATCATTTTTATAACTCTATCTTTTTCACCAAATTTTATCCCATATAATATGATCGGAATCGTTTGATAAATGTTCGAAATCTGATTCGCAAAATATCTGGAATTCATTTGACCCAAAACTAAAGTCATATAAGAAATACTAATTCGAGCGAATGATATATGTTTTAGTTTAGTATTCTCTCAGTATTTACTTTAAAATATATGTACACTTATTCCTACAAGTCCTGGTTTGCGCCTCACTAACTATGCCTTTATCTATTTTAGAAATCCATATACAAAACAGTTGAACAAATCATTAGTTTTAGTCGAAATACAGTTCAAAAATGGTTCAAAACAACTTTTTTCAATAATTTGGTTATTAATTTATATATGATTCGTATAAGTATATATTTTTTCTAAAATAGATGAAGGTACTAGTTAGTCAGGCGCAAACTAAGATTTTTCGGAAGAAGTGTACATGTTTATGTATATATATATATTTCTCAGCGATTCGCTGAACTGAAAAAAGAGTATATATTCTTATAATCGTATATTATTTGAATTTGAAAACTAAGTAAAATATAAATCAATTTCATTCCAAGTTATGGCCCGGAATCTGAATACAGATTAAAATAATAAAACATAAAAATATTTAATAAATGCAAATGAAATTCGCTTCAAATTTTGTGTTTTTTGTAACTCTTCTCAACGGAGTGACTTCGGTTTTGCAAGATATACTCAAACTTTTGGCACTCATTATGTAAGTCAGGGTTCAGACATTGTACAGTATTATGGCATAAGAGTTGGGATAATTAGTCGAATCGCTCTGAAAGCACGCAAATTAAGCAAAAGATAGAAGAGATATGAACTTCAATCGTAATATCATTAAAATAAGTCGACATTACAACACAAATGCTATTATATTTTGACTCTTATTTTCTTCTTATATATTTTACTTAAACTTATTTGGCAAAGCATTCACACAATTGATTTGTCAGTTTTCACTACAAAACTGTTGAAAAATCATTTCAATTTTTAACACAAATCGGATTTTGATCCAAACAAAAGAAATGTTTTATTATCGTTACCATTGTTTCTATGATTTCATACTTTTATCTCCGACTCTACGAATAATTTATGTTATTCTCATTTGACATTTTAATCCATTAAAACACAGTTTATTTGACGGCAAATGTTTGTGAATTTGACTCTTTATGTCCAACAAAAGTGAAGAACACAATTAAAATAATAATCACTTCTTCAGTGATTAATATAAAGAGAGATCAATAGACCTAATGATGATGTCGTTCCAAAACGAACAAAAACATCACATTTAAGGCTATTATTTGCAAAACTATTGTTTTAAGAACTAAATATTAATTCACATTTTAATGATTGCAATTAAAGTCTGGATTACATACCCGGACCAAACAAAAGTTTTCATTTAAAGTAGTAATTATTCCGAATTTGATATCTATTTGCATATTAATCAAGCAAAATCACTCAACTACATTATAAATTTTTGATTAAGTTCAATTGTGAGAATAAGCCTAGCTCAAATGACCACTCCATCTTTTTTTCAAATAAAATGTTTTATAAATTAACGGCGATTAGACTAAACTCAATGGTTTGCATCAACTACAAAATTATTGCCTTGGATTGTTTAGAAGAATATTTTATAATTTTCAGCACTTGTTGTGGTTTCAGAGTATCCGAAGAATTTTTGTTTCATTTCTTCTTCTTAAATACGATTTCAGAAATTTATTTTAATTGGTGGTACTCCTGATCAGTTATTATTTTGTTTAATGATAGTACTGGGTATTTTTTTAATTTATAAGGTTCAAATAATATAAAATAAACACTTTTGAAGACATCGAGTGATCAGTAGTGTTCAGGACAGACAACGCAAACTCAAGCTTAGTGTTGTGTAGGGAACAGTAGTGAACTATAGCACAGGTTTGTTGCTTCTGTAACACTATTTTGTTAGCATTTCTAATGGAAAGAGAGCTCTATTGATGTTAGATATGAACTGTGCGCCCAAACTATTCTGCGAAAAGACTTTGATGTTATGACATTCTGACAGCGATTTCTATAAAATGTGTGTCTCATCGACAATAACATCAGATATTAGTGTTAAGGGATTCATAAATGCAACCAATCAACAGATGGTATGTCACAAATTCTTTGCATTTCGTACTTTTCTTCTTAAGATTTTCGAACTTCTTTTTTGTCTCAAAATCGTATTGAAATGAACCTCTTTTTCAATGGAATTAAGCAAATCTCAAATTCCATTTCTGTCATTGGATTCAGTTATAACACAATCGACAGATTTTCTAATTACGATCACAGACTTTGAAAGCAATTTAATCCCAATTTATTATTTGTTAAGCGCTTCCTAATTCATTTGAAGCTTAACTGAATAAATAAAGTGCTAGATAAACAAATGTTAGAATATATTTTGATGTAGAGATGACTAAAAAGTGTGATGATGCTGTATCCGAGCACAAAATAATGAAATGAATTGAATTCAGAATTTCTGATTATGAAAAATATATATTTTATTTCAAAGAATTTGGTTTTGAAAAATAAATTCGGGTTTTCAGATTTTTTTGCTTATTATGATATTCGGAGCTGAGTTTGAAATGAATTATTATAACTTAAAACAGTTTTTTCATACAATTTCCATAGTTTCACATTTTACATTTTCATTTTACCTAGCAAACATAATTTAATGCTCTTGGTAATTCTATTCAATTATTATCAAAATATTGGCTTTTATATTGAAAATTCTTGTATTGTTTTGCTGTCTAACGACTCAAATAATTGGTATTTTAT
This sequence comes from Euzetes globulus, assembly GCA_034695525.1. Lineage (NCBI taxonomy): Eukaryota > Metazoa > Arthropoda > Arachnida > Sarcoptiformes > Euzetidae > Euzetes > Euzetes globulus. The sequence goes on from JAQIWP010000002.1 coordinate 81,769, forward strand.
GTGAGCTTTTGTTTAAAGGAATAACAGATAGTTTATATTCCCATAGAAAAACATATTTGTCGTATAACTCATCTATTATTTATAAAAAACTTTTCAATTTACACAAGACATCAATGTTCGAGTTATTTCAAAATCTTCTTATTTTAAAAGCAAATTCTATTTACAAGAATTTTTTAAATACAATTTTGTTAGTTTATTTTATTCAAAATAATCAATTAATAAGCGACATATCAAGAGCACTTTATTATAGATAAATAATATTAGTTTTTTTTGTCATTTTTAAGTTCATTCATTTTAAGTTGAATTTTTTCATTGAGTATAAAATGAGAGACTTTTGTCTAGAATTGAATTAAAAAAAGTTGTGCTAAACTTTTCATTTAATAAAAAGTTTCGAAGTCTTTTTAAACCAAAACTTTTTCATTTAATTTATTCAAAACATTTTCACTTTTCTTTTTTCATCTGAAAAAGAAAAATATTTGAAAACAATTCAGTCAACAATTTTTCTATATTTTCCCCAAAGATTTTGAAGAAATCAAATCTTCCTTTGCCTATACGTCATATCGAAACACTTAATTTTAATGAGAATACCTAAGCGGGCGGAATACGTCCGCTTATGTCTGTCCACAAAGACTGCCGAAAAAGTATTGTGTTTATTACTTGACCTCAAATCTCAAATGTCTAAAACAGATCTCATTTCATCTTTTAATGACTGTTTTTATTATTTATTTGATGGCCAACCGGTGCACACATTCCCAACACAACTAAAAATGTTCTATTTTTAAAACTTTTGTGTTAATACAGGGCTTAACTTTAAATTTAAATTTATTTCATTACTTACCGTAAAGTGAAGTTAAATTATTATAATTGGTATTTAATGCGATATTTATATATAAAATATGCAAATATTTTCCACTTCGAAGGAATGTGCGAATCGTCTTCCGAACAGAATTCTTAACAAATCTCTGTTCAGCACTTCATTCAAATCACTAAAACTTTTATTTAATTAAAACTCATTGCAATTATTATTGATTTCGTTTTGTGTCTCAAATATTTAAAAATTTGAATCCAATCTTTAATTGTGATTTTTAAATGAGTAATTAATTGATTCAATCTTATATTGAGTAAAAAAATCACATCTATTTGAGTTCGCCTTCGATTGGCATATAATATATACCACATATGATTAAAGTAAATATCCTGATTGATCAAAATAAAATAAAGAGATTCTCTAGGGAATCTAAAATCATCCCTGCCTTTGTACCTTTTTCTTTATAAATTTCAAAATGACCTAAAATTTTGTTTAAATATTTGGTTGAAAAATGACGACTACTTCCAGTTGAGGCTTCATTACAGTTATTGATCATTTGTTTCTTTGATGATTGCCAGCACCTCTTGGCCATCACTATTTGTAATACAGAACAAATGAACGAATTTTGTTGAATTTCTATAATATGATCGTGATAAAAACAAAAAGATCATGAGATAAGAGCAAGATGAATGAAATTTACATTTTGCCAACAATGAAGTCTTTTTATTGAATTTTCAATAAGAAAAGAGATTTATTCGAAATTGAGTCCAAATTCAATGAATACATTTGTAAAAATGTTGAAAACTTGGTTAACGATTTCAGTATTAGATTTGTTTTGTGATTATTTCGAGAAACTAATCAGTTTTCAGGTATTAATTCGAGTTTGAAAAGACGTAAAACATATCCTATTATTTTCATTTCACTTCATTTCAATGAAGTTTTCAACTTTTCTCACAAGAGAAAGCAAATCAACGAATGTGATCTTTAAACGGAATTTGTTTATCAATTTTTTGCTAGCTGATTATTTTTGACAATACTTGGCTTTTAAAAAGTTTGGTTGCAAATATTTTACATTTCATTTTGGCACCGCATATATGTTGAGTACATTTCCGACCTAAAAAAATCTTTATTTTACTTCTTTTTAAAAAAGTGTTTTTTACTTTAGATTCTATCGATTGATGCATAAGACGGGTAAAAATATCGACAAATAACCCGTCAATTCAAACATTGATTGATAGACTTAGAAAACCCGACTATGATTTTAAAAGCCTTTTTCGCTTTTAATGTCGAATTCAATGTCTATTTTTACTCTAAATGTAATTTAAATCGAATTAAACAAATGTTTTGACGAATTTTATTAACTATTTTTGAATCATTTGATGCCTTAATGTTTTGTAAAGTTATTACAAACAGGAAATGGTTTGTATTTTATGCAATATTTTTGGTAAATCCTATTAAAAATTATATTCACTTTGATATGTGTGAGTTCCTAAAGTTAAAAATGCACGTTAAATCAGAGATGGCCAAATTAAATTTTTCCTCTAGAGATTATTATTTTTTTTGGCAACTGCCTGAAACCTCATCGTATTTTTTTAAACAGATTTTTTAAAAATTTTAGGGTTGAAAATTCATCGAGTTTTTAATACAATTTTTGTCAAGTGGCGATAGGGTGGTATTTTGAGTTTGCCTTCGTATTGGCCATCTCTGGGTAAACTACTATTTTTCATTATAAAAGTAGAGATTCAATAGAATTGAGGGTAGAAAATTAGCTTGCTTACTTTGTAAATATTGAATCTGGAAAGATCCGTTTATTTCAATCAATATTCTGAGAAAAAAATGTTTGCACAAAATGATGGCTTCCTTTCATAATTTGAAATCTAAACCAAATTCAGTGATATTTTTCACTTTTCTCGTATCGATTGAATGCTTTTATTCACTAAATTAGAAATTATCGAAAAGTTGGCGCAAAAACGAATCTAATTTATATTTTTAAAAAATGTTATTTTCTGACAAAATCGATTTTGCTAAAAGCCTTGCTTTCATTGATCGGACGGGTATTTATTGGGCTTAAAATGCATTTTATTGTAGACGTCAAAGGTTTAAGACTCCAGTCTTTGAATAAAATTGGAGCACAAAATGATACTAATGAAACTGTTACTGAATTAATGAACGACAAGATTGATTCGAGACATTAACTCAGAGTTAAGTCTCCGAAATGACAAAGAAAATGCTAAAATTTATTTCAATTTGAGTTATTTTTTATATTTTAGGGTTTTGCTTAGCAAACTTTGCAAGGCATTGAATGAATTTATCAAGTAATATGTCCAAAGTTAACAGTTGATCCATAGCTAGAAATCGTCTCATTCAGATGGTATCAAAGCTTTTTTCTGAGTGCCTCCCAATTCAGTGCTTTTCTCTGCCTATATGTTAGGAAAAAATGAATTAATTAAAAAAATTTGATGACTTTCTTATTGATTAGAATATTTAAGACTGTAATGAGTTTTGGCGTATTTTGCTGTCATTAAATATAACAGACTTTTAAAATAAGATTTTGTTTGCAAACTACCCAGTTAATTTAGATTAGAATAACTCTTACAGTTCATCATTTATCCAATTATTTGCTTCAAAACACATTTTGTTTCAATTTTATTTATGATTGTATTAAATCTAATAAATGTTACTCTCCCTCTCTCCCTCTCTTTCTCCTCTTCTTCTCTTTCTTCCACCGTCCCCCTCTTCCTCCCTCGCTCCCTACGTTAGTTTAAAACATATATTTACAAATATTTTTTTTATAAAGATAACTAGATTGGTTTATACCTTAAAGCATACTACCACAATCAGACACTCAGGGTCTAAAAATCTTGATGTTATTTGTTGTGAATGGTTTGACTTGAAACTGGTTTTTTTCAACCAAACATTACATTAAATAGAAGAAAAAGACACATAAAGTTCATTGAATAAATTTTTTATTGCTTTCAAGTTGAAAGTTTAAACTCATCTAAACTGAACACGCTGTTTTTGTATGTATTAGTGCTTGCGCATGAACAATGTTTAATTTTGTGTCTGAAAAGTGTCTACTTGCCGGCCATAGCCTTAAAGTCCCAACGATAGCCGCGGGTTCGAGGAACAAAGTTAGAGGATTTTCAGCACAATTGTAATTTGCGGGCAATGAAGTGTGAGTTATACAGTGTAATGAAAATAAAATTATTATTATTGAAAAGAGTGAAAATTAAGGTAAAATTTAATCAAATTAAACAGTAAAATTCTTCAAAATTAAAAATATATAACTGGTTATATGTGGTTATCAATGTATGCTAAATAGTTTCTAAAATAGCTATATTTAAAAATCTACGGGTTATACGCGGTATGAATTATCTACAGGACTTTAGGGTACTTATAAAATGGCGAACCGTTAGAGTATTGGTTGGTTTTAAGAATTGCAAAAGTTTTTTGTTATTCATTTGATGTTTCACTGCTTTTCCAAGAAATATTAATTCTGACAAAAGAGTGAATTAAGTTATTGTCTAAATATGAAAGCTCTCAAAGCCATCAGAATATCTTATTAGTGGAATCTGAAGAATCCATTATAAAAATATTGTCTATTTATCTAAACGGGAGTTGATTCGGCTGAAAATGGAACTCAATTTGTAAATGTCGTCGTTAATGCTATTCTCTAGTTTATCATAATTTGTATTTTCTATAAAATTAATCTTAGTTTAAAAATTGAGAAAAAGACCTCTGAATTGAGATTCGAAGAACTATTTAATGGCTTTCGTAAGTATAATAATTAGGAAACGACTAATCTGTTTGTCGTTTCCATATTGAGTTGTCTATTGAAGAATATAAATAGAACTTTAATCCTTGTCTTATTTCTGAATTTATTCTCAAGACTTTAATCAGTGATTCACAGGGATTGTCTCAATTAAAAACCTAAAAATAACTAATGAATGCCCAATGGATGACCAAGAATAAATAAATCAATTATCAATAATTATTATTAATAATCATAATACTGTTAAAAGTCTTTTAAGGACTAATAAGAAGTAAGTTTAAGAAGTAATATTCATATTTTAGATCTAAATAGAAACATCCTTAAAAGCTGGTATGATTTGAAGTATATATTTTTGTTTGCCTTATCAAAAGCATAATTCAAAATCAGATTTTTAAGGCCGCCCGGGAGTTGGCAAATCCTAAAGCTTTAATTCATAGACAGCATACAGTGACTAATGCCCAAAGGGAATGTTTTTAGTTTGATATGGCCATGTTTTAGGCATAATCTTGTCAAAAGAATATTTTTTTCTAGCTTCAGCATTAAAAAAATAATGACTCAAATATTTCCGTAAATTTTTAGAAAATTATTCAGATTTTATCGACAATTTTACATTTTCAGATTTTTAGGGGGCGGCGGAAAAACCTGAGCAATTTTTTTCTTAAAAATTACTTTTTAGGCCCTTTGGGGCCCTTCAATGATGATTGTACCCGATAAACTTGGTATCTCGCATCTAATTCAGTGGCATATAATGCACACAAAACTATGAACATGTACAACTGTAATGCCTGAGTTCGAGAATTTGCCAACATACTCCTGGACCTGGACCCCGGACCTTAGCGACCCCTGTCTAATCCATACAAGAATAGTGTCGGCAGTGCTGACAGTGTTGACCCTCAACTCCAATTCTTAAAGTGCGCTGAAATGTTTTGACGTAAACACTCATTTGGTGGAACACTTCATTCAATCCATTAGACCATTGAATTCTACTTTTGATGAAGATTACAGAACAGAATTTCTGTACAAAAATATATATAATTCATCTTTGTAACTAAGGACAACTTTGAAAATTTCCTATTAAGTTATCAGAGTTATCAAAAGCTAATTTTGAAATGAATCGGTTCTGATTAGCAATTCCTTTACTGCCTCATTTATTATTTATTTTTGAATAAAAACTCTTCAGTTTTAATCTTGACTATTTTCAACCTCTATTAGTTTACTAAATAGTAGAAAAAACTCGGTGATAATAGGGTTAAATTGAATCTAACTGTTTTAGTGACAACCAGGGATGTGCAAAGTCCATTGGGAGATGTGACTCATTTTTCAGAACAAAACCTAGTGGCGTCAGGGGATATTTCAGTGATATAGGAGGATATTTCAAAATGGCGAACGGAAATGATGACCAGAAACGTAAATTTTTGGTTATTTTGTTCTTTAAAACATTTATTTAGTATAAATTTAAGCACAAATTAGTTAAATTAAGCCACAATTAAACTAATTTATCAAATTTTAAGTCTGTTACTTAAAATAATGGCCGATTTTTTGGCCACCATTTTTCTTTCACCGGCCTAGTAGGGCATCTTCCTCTAGAACCAATTTTTAAGCCTAAGGAGATATTTGAGGAAATCCTGTCACATTTCCCTGAAACTTACTCAGATTTTCAATTAAGTAGACTTGAATAAGTGCCGTCCGAACGCAGCCTTACCTGTGATGATATGTCTGAACAATTACTTTGAACATTTACATTTTTCGCTCATGAAAACTCACTAAAATTTACAAATATTGAGTTCGCCTGCTTTAAAATAATAATTTACAAAAGTGTAAAGTTTGTGAACTTGAAAATAACTGGTAGATGTTATCTGTAGGGAAAAAACAGATTTTGGCCACCATTTACAAAAAGGCTGATTTTTTGAGTCACATTTATATAAGGCTAACTTTGAGCAAAAAAGTAAGGATTTTTTATGATAGGGATGACAACCGAAGTTCAGCCCGAAAATAGAATTTTCATTTTAACTGGAGTTTCGATGAAATACAGGATGAATGTGAATTCGATATTTTCATAACTTTTTCAATTGGGTTTGAATTTTATATTTTAGAATTTAAAAGAATAAATATATCGAATGTCAGAATTTAATAACATTTCGACTAACTTTTTGATGAAACGTTAAGCAAAACATCGAAATTATTTTAGGTTTGAAAAACATCGACACATAAACTATGAATGAGAGAAGAAATAACATTTATTTATTCGAAAAGCAGTGCTGAGTTTGTGTCGACTTTAAATATTTGCTTTACACCAAAGCATAGGCTGTATATTCAAATGAGATTTTCGACTCTTATTTATTTGATCTGTGATTTCACAAAATTTTAGAAATTTGTAAGCGTTAAAGCAATTTGGTACTAGTCGATATGGCTCTGACCAGTCTTTTATGACTAGAAATCGAATCTTAGCCAAAAGTGGTGCTTATTTCTACTTAAACTCACAGATCTTCCAAATCAGTCAAATTTATTTTAGTGGCAAAAAATGAAATTTGATTTTCCCATTAGTCAAGTGATGTGATTAATATTCAGTCACTTTTATACAATTTATGGCATTCCCTCAAATGATAACTCATTTTTAAATAACATTTTTATAATTGCTAGAAAATTTTTATGTTATCTTGCAAAAATTATATCACAATTAATGCAAATTTGAGTTCTGCTAATTAGTGGCAAACAAAAGAAATATTTCTTAATTTATGTTTTGATATAATTATTTTGCCGTTAATTTTATGCCCACTCTCTCTCTCTCCCTTTCCCTCTCCCTCTCTCTCCCCCTCTCCCCTCTCTCTCCCCCTCTCACCTCTCTTTCTCTCCCCCTCTCCCCCTCCCTTCCTCCCTCTATCCCTTTGCATCTCCTTTTTCTCTTTCCCTAAATAAGAGTTTATTCTGAAGTCTAAGTCTTTTCAGAAATTTCTTAAATAAAATAGAATTTACACAAACAAAAGTTGTGTAAAAAACTTTAAATTGTGAATATTTTTTACAGTTTTTATTAATCAAAATAGAAATGCTTTTTTTGAAAAGAATATTCTATTAATAAAATTCTAAAAACATAATTAATTTTACATTAAACCGACTCAAAATAGTTACATCTCGCATATACTATCTTGCATGGAAGATCCTAGGTGGGGGCCGTAGGGTGGGCCAAATAAACTTCTTCTAAGCGGTTGGTCCCCCATTGGTGAACCCTGATGTATAGGAATTGTTGATATAACCACCAAGCAAAGCTTTCTTTTTATTATTCTTCTAAAATCAGGGATTGCTAAAACCTGGAAGGTGTTTACAAAATTGAAGGCAAGAAATATTGCCTGGAACTACTATTTTTTCTAATCCCTATCCTATGTCAGTTAGGTTAGGCCTAATTTAGTAAGAATTCGCTTAAATGATGTTTGAATTGATTATAATGGGCAAAATTACTAAAAATGACAGACAAGATGACTAATTTTGGGACAATTCGTTTCTTCGAGTTTTATTCTCGATTTTTTAAAATGCCTCAGAAAGTATTTTTATAATATCTCTAACTCGTGAGGTTTACATTCTATACCTGACTATCCCTGTCTAAAATCATTAACGCTGTCATCAGTTTTGAGTTGAAATTTCTTTGATTATCTTTTTTAAACTTTTTATCAGAATATATTTCTTTAACGCATATATGTGTTTATATTTGAAAATTTATGTTTAATTAAGGAATTTTGTTAAAATACTGAAATATGCTTAAATGCTAAAATATAAAAAGTGTTGTTTTACACATCAAAGCTCTAAGGCTCATCCTGATTATTATGAGAACATTTCATATTAAGAAAGGCAGAATTTAAAATGTTAAGAAGCTTCCTAAATTCAAGAGGGAAATCAATTTTCATTATTAAGACAAACTAGAAGTTAAACCAAATGTGCATTTAATTCACATCTATTATAATATTTTTTAACTCATTTGAGTAAATAAGGCTCTAATGAAATCTTAAACAGTTTTGATAATATTTCAATTTATTGACCTTTTTTAAAGGCGAATATAAATATTATTCCAATCGAAGAATTAAATAAAAGGTTTTTAATTTTTGAAAAATAAGAGATTTTTTGAGCTTAAGTAAGAAACCTTGAACATTCTTAAGTGATAGATGAGATCCGACCTGCAGAATAAAATGTCAGTTTTTCATACAAAGATGAAATGAAAATGCATTTCTTTACATTTATATTCACAGAGAGATTCACATTAAAGTGAAATATTACATAAATCTATTAAAAAGACTGCCATATATATAGATATCTTATAATTTAATGCAAAAACTTTTGCTGAGTCTCTCAATGAATGGATTTTTCGCTCATTTCATAGCATCAGATAATATTAGAGAATAATTGACTTAATCAGGAGGACGACAAAGAGGTTGGCACAAATTCTTTCTAGAGTCGAAAAGCTACATTGATAGTTTCTTTATAAAGCACAATTTTAAAAATAAATAGTATTATTTTTAATAATCTTATACAAAAATTATCCTCGCTCCATAAAAATAGCTTGCAATCGCATACTATTTTTTTAAAACTCATGACAAAAATGGCTCAAAACTTTTATAATCTCGGACTCCCTTTTTAGGATCGAGCTGGATCGTTTTATTTGATTGAAATTTCATGTAATTATTGCTTATCTTTTTTTTTGTTATTTGATTTAAAGTAAAAATTTATTTCGGGTTACTTATTGGGTTTGATTACTTTTCTCAACTTTTCGTTTCTTGAACTGACATTGCTTAGAGTCGGGACTCTGATTAATCTGTTAAAGTTTTAATCTAAGTCTGTAAAAGTTGTGAAGCTTACTTCATTAATTTTGCTTGAAAAAAATAGGAAATCGATGTTTGAATTCAATGTTTAAACATTGTCACAATTGCATTACAAATTTAAATGTGTAAATCAGTATTTCTAAATTTCGGAACACATTTATATGATTTGCTAAAATGTGTCTTTACATTATATTATTATACATATCAAGATTATCAAATTTTAACTGTGAATGAGTTAATCAGAATATCTTTATATGAATACAATAGTTAACAATTAATAAATGAATTCAATTGTTAAAGCAATCAAATAGAGGGTATAAATAAATAGTTGCGATTCTATCTCTGTTCTCAACTCTTTGCTATTAAATAGGAAGTTGTCAGTCTATTTAACTCAAATGTGTCAAAAACTTACTGGGTTTGGCAGTATAAAAGGTTCAATAATTCTTTCATTGTTGAAGTGTGTGTGCACAACTTACCAGAACATGTTAACGAATAAGAAAAGTGTCTAAACGACCATAACTTCTATAAACATGTCAAGAAAGCCCAATAGAAGTCTCCTTTGCAATCAAATTTTAATAAGTGACCAAAATATTTTTGATTTATGTGTTTTGACATTTTTAAAAATGTTTATTAATCTTATATCAAATTCAATGACAAATATTATAGTGATTTGAATAAGCTTTTGAAAGAATAGAATAAATGCAAATCAAGTTTTTATAGACTAAAAGTTAAATAATTAGTTAATTTTTGCGTAAAAATTCAATGATTCAAAAATATTGTTCAAAATAAACTTTTATGTCAAATAAATTTAATTAAATTAAAGAAAACCAAATAAATGTTATTTTAGAAGAGAATAGTTTCACATTAAATACTTTTATAGTCAGCAAAACATTTGGAAAGAATGCTTGAAATAGATTTTATCATTTGATCGATATTTGTGTTCAACAGTTATTTATAATTAAAATATAGATTCGGAACAAAAATTCGTTTCAATAAATAATTTTCATTTTGAAAATTGCGTGGAAATAAAGCTTTCAGGAAAAGAGATAATTGGAGTTCTTTTGTTTGTTCATCGCTTATGGCATTCAATTGGAATAACTTTTCCAATAGAAATAGCGTTTGATTTTTGGTATGAGTTTTAATTTTGTCTTTCAGTTTGCATTCGTTTTGTTTCATTACTCTATTCATCACTGCATTCATCACAAACTCATTTCCGATTCCATTCCAATCCAATGCTGTCTTTTTTATTCAAATAATTTTTTTGTTGGCACTTATTTTATGCTTTCAAAGCTTTTTATTTCCATTTCATGTGCTCTCCGTCTTTGCCTTAATTATCCCATTAGTGAAAATGCGGCACAAAATTTACTAAAATCTCTTTCGATATCTTTTCTGTATTTTGTCTTCAAAACGACTTCAACTGATTTCGTTATTCGTATTTAATTTTGTTGATCTCTCCCGAAATGAGAATATGTCGAAATCAAACGACTCTTCTACTAATAAATCCAATTCTAAATGTTTTAATCTAAACAAAAACCTACTTTAAAAAGAAACTAACCGATCCCTTTATTTCAGAGGTGGCCAATGAACATTTTTTCAGTGGAGGGGGAGTATGCAGGGGGTATTTTGTCAAAATTATTGGTGGGGGTATGAGGAAGGGTAAAATGGGGGACGGAAATAGCGCCGGAAACGATCATTATCTTTTAAAATAGGCTTATTTCCAGTGTTTTTAAGCCTAAATTCTTCTAAATTAATCGTATTATCCTATTATAAGGCTATTCTGGAAGTTTAAAGAGTAAATTCCTTAAAATAATGAACAAAATGGTGGATTTTTTGCAGCAAAAAATTTGTAAAAATTC